>JAJMCU010000019.1:0-156849 GCA_030573135.1 Clavispora asparagi
GACGCTGACGCCGACCACCGCGACCACCCCGACCCGCGCGCCCCGCGCGACTCCCAAGGTATCGCGGGCGTGTGACTCGTGCCGCCGTAAAAAAATCCGTTGCGACGCCGATTACCTGTCGGTGCTTCTGCGCGTGACCAAGATTTGCAACAACTGCACCAAGAACGGCGAGTTTTGCACCTTTTCGCGCGTGCCGTTGAAGCGGGGGCCGTCCAAAGGCTACATCCGCGACTTGGTGGAGCGCATCGACGACGCTGACGCCGACCACCGCGACCACCCCGACCCGCGCGCCCCGCGCGACTCCCCGTCGCACCACCACCACTACTCGGTGCCGTCCCTCACCCCGCCGTACCCGTTTGCATTCAAGCAGCAGGCGCCGCCGCTCAAGCTCGCGCGGCCGCGCCTGAAGCTGGTGGATGCGCCGCCGCTCGCCAACGGCGCCAACCCCTCGCTGTGGGCCGCGCCCTCGCCTACGGCGCCGCCCCACCTCAAACCCACGCTCCATCGCATTCCGTTCTCCGGCCCCACCGGCGCGCTCACGTCGTCGCTGCCCATCATCCTCCCGCCGCTCTTGGGGCTGAAGCCCCAGATGCAGCTCGCGCTCAATCCCGCGGGCGGCCCCGCCAGTCCGGGCCCCGTGTCCCGCAACCCCGACGCCAAGAAGATTCTGGGGCCCTTGTGGAAGGTGCCGTACGAGATGCCACCCGACGGCGACGCCGCGGTGGGCGGCTCCGACAATTCGGCCACCGCTTTCGGCCTGGCCACCAACTCGCGCCGCTCGTCGGTCGACAGCATCAGCTCCACCCTGACCACGGGCTCGCGCACACGCATCCACTCGCTCAAGCCCCTGGTGTCGCTCAACTCCGAGCTGCTCGTGTCTGATTCCGATGACGAGTTTTACCCCGATCGCGCCCGCGGCTACTCCGCCAGCTTGTCGCCCCGCAACTCGGTGTCGTCTATGCTGTCGTTGAACGGCCGCATGAACAAGCAGCTTACCCTCAACACCCCGGTGCTCCACAGCCCCCAGCCCCCTCACCATGTGAGCGTACTCTTCCCTGCCCAGCCCCTTCTCCACCAGGTTCTGCATCCGCCTCCGCCACCAGCGTTCCCGTTAAACCTGGTGGAACAGAACCTCAGCATTTACTACGCCAAGTTCCACCAGAACCTTGCCATCTTGCCGTTCAATGAGACTACCATCCACCGTATTATGATTTCCGCCCAGGCCAACGACACGTCCCGCCTCTTTCTGTTGTTCACCACCGCATTGAACAACCTCATCCATTACCAATACGTGTCTCTCGATAACCTGACCGCCCTACTCCACCTTCTCCTCCTGTCATACCCATTGGAGGGACACCCGTCGGCATTGAGCTACGAATCTCTCGTAACTCTCTTTGCCTCCCTTCTAATGGTCAACTACACTATTTTGATGAGCGGCGACGTCTACTCCGTGGGAATTTTCATGACCGCCGCCGTGTTCAACGACTATAAGGTAATGGAAAACTTCCGTGCTCTTGTGACTGACTCGCCGGGGCCCCTTGACCCTGACGACCTCAGATTGCATCTCCCCCGCTTATACGTCTCATTATTGGCCATTGATGAATGCCATAGTCTTAGTTTCGCGAGTCAGCCGTGTTTGCCCGACCACTTTGACTTGCTCTACTCCCACATTAACATCCTTGTGCCCTCATCTCTTGCATCAATGCCATTTGTTCACAACTTGGAGATTGCAAAAGTGTTCCATGCGTTGGTGGTGTCACGGAGAAACTCCATCTTTGCTAGCGAAAAGAGTCTCCCTGTACTGGCGGTGGACTTTGCGTCGTCGAAATCGGTGTTGCCACTTCAAGGGTTTGCCGTGCTTTTCTTCAATCTCATCAAGGATAAAGTGGAACTCTATGAATTCCTCTCGGAATTCTCCGGTTACTTAAAATCTTTACCATCCAAATCTTTTGACGACGACACTGATGAAGCCATCAACGAGGGTCGGTCAAAGATTACCCGGTTGGTGAAAAAGTTATCCCAATCGCTCTTGAGTTTTGCCAATTACGCGTCCACTGTCTGTTCAAGGCTGACTACTGCCCTCGCGTCTTCTAACGACCTTATTAACCCTTACCTTAATGTCAGTTATGGACAATCGTTCAAATTGCTTAAATCATGCAAACTCTTGATAGACTTGTTTCTTACTTTTGTTGGGGATAGTGCTACGAGGTTTGTAAAGATCAATCAGGACCTATCCATCGTCTACAACTTGTTAGTGAGCAACCTCAACACCAATTTCAATGCGATCACCAACGTCAAGAATGCTTTTTTGCAAAGCTTCCGCACTGCTGGTTTTACTCCTTCGTCCTTTGCTGATCAACTTTCCCTGAAAAATCTAGGCTTCGCTTCCATAAATTTGCTCTTTAAAAAACTTGAAGCATTGAAGTTGGACTTGAGTAATTCTCCTTCGCCGGTTTCTGAAACTGAATTACCAAAGAGGAGCTCAGAGCTATGGAGACAGGAGCTTCTATCCTCGATATCTTCAGTCGTGGAGAGAGAGAAAAGCGAGGGCTGGTTTTAAGTTGCATATTTTTTCTTTTTTTTTTTTTGTTCCATTCCATGCTTTGTGTATTCCTACCTTTATTTGTGATAATACCACGTCAGATTGTTATAGGAATGTATCTATATATTTGACCCACAAAAATTCATGCTCGTGGAACCCGGGTTGCTTAATCGATTTTGATTTGGGAATAAATTTTTCTCGTGAAGAGCAAGTTACTCAAGAATCCCACCGAGCCACAGACAATGAAAACGAGTAGCGAAATGATCGCTGAGTAACCGCAGTACAAGACAAACGAGATAAAGTCAGTGAATTTTTCATCACTCAAGAAATAGAGCGAGTGGAGGAAAACATAAATCGCACACCCACCACCAACGAAGAAAGATTTCCATTGCCACTTATAGTTCTCATTGCACAACGTGTAGTAAATGGTCAAGACCGAAATCAACGCTGTGGTCAAAACCATCAAAACAAAGCAGAAGAACAAAAAGCCAAACATGTAGAAAATTCTGTTGAACCAAAGTGACGAGAAAATAAAATACAACTCAACCGCAATGGATCCGAATGGGAAAAGACCCGAAATTAACATGGCTGGAACTGTTTTCAAGTACCACTCTTGAGTTGGAATCTGTCTTGGAATTTGGTTTGTTCTCACTGGAACGGAGAAGACTGAAGTTCTAGACTGCCAAAGGGAACCAAAAACAGACAAAGGAACAGAAACAACAAACCAAATAAGCACAATGGCAATCATAGTACCCAAAGGAATTGCACCAGAAGAGCTGGCAAAAATCAAGAAGAAGTTCAAGATGATGAAGGCAAGGAACATGATACCAGGAACGAGGATTGGGGTTAAGATCATATTCATCTTCCAGTTCTCACCTCCAAAGAATCTGTAAATGTACCCACTGACATAAGCGGAAACAATACTGAAGAGAATGTAGAAGATAAACATAAAAGTGGATAAAGCACCTCTGTTAGAAGGGGACAACAAACCAAATAAGGCAAAGACAATAGTGACAAGGGCCATGCAGAACAATTGAGCACCACTTCCTACCAAAACCGACAACAACATACGGTTGGTAGGGGCTCTGAAAACGTCACCGTAAACCAACTTCCAGCCGCTGTCATAGGCGACATCAGCATCTAAGTCAACCTCGTTGTACTTAATGATATCGTTTTTCAAGGTGCTTACCAAAATCTGAACCATGACAGTAGCCAAAATAAGCACAACCACGGAAAAGTTGATCAAAGACACCCATTGAATCTTGGGGTCATAGACGTGCAAGTACTTGTCCCATCTCGTTGCCCAAGCAGTATCCGACTCGATGAACAGAACACTGTATGTGAACAACACTTGCGCCTCCTTGTCTCTGCTGATGACAACCTTCTCCAAGCTGCTGTCACAGATCTCGTCGGCAGAAGCAGTTTTGTCGTCAATCTTCAGTCTGTCGAGCGATAATGGTTCAACAATAACACCCACAACCCGGTAGTCCAAATTTCTTACATGATACTCAATCTTGATGTTGAAATGGTTGTATAAGTAGGCGTTATTGTTGGCATCGACTTCACCAATAGGGAAGCCGGGGGAGTAGAACTGGGAGTGAGTCTTCTTTTCGACGACGTTTCTGGCGGCCGGCAATCCGTCAACGATCCAGTTGTAGCTGTAGCCAGCACGAATCTTTCTGCCCATGAAAGAAGAATCTTGCTTTTCGTATGCTGACTTGCACATCACTTGACAAGTCTTGTCCTTCGCCATTTCGATTTCGAATGGAGAGTTAAAAATACGGTCGCCAAAGATAATGGCACCCAAGGACTCGGGTTGCTTGACGGGGCCTTCCTTGGGCTTGCAAAATCTAAACTTGGGGAAGTAGTAGTCGTAGGCATAGACGGAGCCCTTTGACTTTTCTGTCATAGTAGAACCAGTGGTGTGGTGCAAAGATGGCGTTAAATGGTTCACAAGCAACGCAACTGGGCTACCCATCTTGTAGTTGTTGGGAGCCACACCGGGCAAATAGAATGCAGAGGCAATGCCCAGCCACAATAATAAGGTCAAAAACACTGTCCAAGCTGACTTCATGGCAAAGGATCTGCTGATAACGGAGGGGGAACGTCGAGCATAAATATCAGACTAACGCTCGCGCGGTGGTCTCGTAATTGGATACAGGATGTGACGCCCTTTTCTACCCTTACACCTGCAGTCTGTTTTTGTCCCAGAGCCCAACGACGTTCCGTCTTGACACCGAAAGCGGGAATGTGTGATGATAACAGGACTGATGGTTTCAACAGGTTGGCTCGTTCCACCTGAGCCTGTTTCTTCTACGCGTTTGCCGAATATACCGTCCCCGGAGCTTATCCGTGACAAGTCGAATTTCCCGAAGACGATCTGCGGCGTGTGTCTTGTCCTGCATGTATCCGGGCGGGTCTGATCGTTGTCACACCGGATATTGAGCCTCGAGCATGCGCTGCAGGGACTTCCATCCTCAGGGCATGCTTTGTGTCGCAACCGGCAGGTCCAGCAGCCACGGCGCGAACGATGGTTTCGGCGACGTTTGTTATGCACATTCTCGATCGCATTTCCCCCTTCGTCCGCTCCTATGGGGCAATCATGCACAACGCGATTGTTACCGATCTTGCCTGTATTGTCATGGCTGGGCTGTACGGTATATAAGCAGGTTGACAATACGGAGGATCTACGGGCAATGGCTGCTAAATCAACATTGTGGCCCTCATTATGCTGCGGCTGAGACGTAAGAAAGTCGGTAACATCGATATCGCTGGTAAATGGAGCTGTGTCCACCTGGTCGCGTGACTTTGGCTGGGACAGGGGCGGAAATGGCGCTAATACCACTTCCACTTGAAACTGACACTGCTCGTTTTCGAAGCTGGTATTTTCGGTGTAGATGTCGGTGAACATTTATGAGACAGAAAGGTCAAGTACTGTTGTGACAGAAAGAATGTGGTTGGTGTAGTGAATTGCGAGTTTTGGCGCAACTTTGCCATTACGTGTCGTAAATGTCGCACTTGCCGCACCCTTGTGTCAAATTGCAACCTGGCGGACTCAGAAACAGTCCACTTGAGACTAACACAAAGAAGTGTGTTCGCAATGATCGTTATTTTTCTCTTGCCTTCTCTTTCTCTCTTTGAAACAATGGAAACTTCAACTACATCGATCGAAACGTAAATGCTCACATTCTTGTGTCTCTATATTCCGGTTCGTTTGCGTGTTACTGGGCACTCGCATACGAGAGCATCCAATTTAAATCAATAAGTAAGTATCGGCATGCCTCAGTCCATTGTGCATTAGACGTTGCCCGTATACTTCGCGTGCCTATGGTATCATGTTTGGAAGAAATTTTGTACGGCAACTCGATGGCCCCGTCTATAGAGGTCAATCTCGCCTCAAACTGGGACAAAATGTCAAGCATCGCCATCATTGAAACATCCAACTTATTGAAATTGAAAAGCTTACCTAGCGTGAATTCATTAGTCGAATAAAGGGGAAGAACGGAGTGAGCTTTGGAACCCGGCTCAGCATCGAGCTGGTTCGCTGCAGAACCTTCTTTGACAATGTAAGACTTTGAACCCATAGGAACTAACTTGTAGGTGCCAAGATTGACCGAGAACCGTTTTTGGAGGAAAATAAGTAACAGCACGATTTGCCCGAGAGCAGCATTGACTTCGGGCCATGGCACTCGGTACCCTAGACGAAAGCTATTGATTCGGCCCCAGTTATCTTTTTTATCAAACAGAATGGTGAAAAGTTCAGTGAAGATGTTGAGCGACCGTAATTGGTCAAGGTGATCGAGTTGTTTTTGGTACAATGCCTTGGCCTGGTCTAACTTGCCCTGCTTTTGGTTCAACTCAAGGTTAAGCGAGTTTCTTAGTTTTGCCACTTCTTCCAACTTACCAACGTTGAGATGCTCGAGTTCACGTGCCAACAGATCCAACTGAGAATTCAAATCGTCATAGGCTGTTTCGAGTGACTCTAGTTCTCCCAACTTCGATTTTTGGAGCGCTTCGAGTTGGCGAAGTTCAGCAGTGGATTCTTCCATTTCCTTGTCAAGAGAAGCCTCGTTAGCATCGGAAAAAGGTCTCGTATCTTTCATTTTTTTCAAAAACGACATGTAGTAGTCCTTCTCTCGTTGGCTCTGGTCGAATTTCAATTTGTAGTTTTGGGTCAATAGCTGAGCGCAGTCTACACACATGGGGAACTCCACATCCTGGTTAGTCGAAAGAATTTCGAACACATGACGCAATGATTTAACCTTAGAGAACTCAGGAAGCTGCCCTTCCCCGTAGACCCCATTCACGTCTTGGGCGCCATCACGTTCTTCCAATTCTCCCAAAGTATGATTATGCTCACCCTCAATCTCAGAGTCAGATACATATACATATGCCAGATGCGGTTTGGACGGATCGGTGTCAATTACACCCGGATTTAACTTCAAATGAGGTTCAGTATCACCTAGGGAAAGGGCTTGATTAGCCAACTCCAACCGATCATGAGGAATATAGTGTTCAGGAGATTTGGCTGGGCTTTGGAAATTTTGTTCGCTTTTCTTTAGCAAATGCTCAATCTGGCCTTTTGACAAGCTTTTCAACGAATCGTCCAAAGCAATCGGAGAGTTGCATTGGCGGCAATGAAACGTCATGAGAGAACAATATCGAAAGGTGGGGAGGCTCACACTTATCAGTCCCCACATCTAGACCAGTACATCCCAGATGGGAATCGATTTCGATGAGGCAGAGGAAGTGCAATATGACAGTCGAGTTCTCTATATAGCAAAAATGCTTTAATCGAAGAAGCTTTCGCAGGATATAAACTGATGTCGCTCCTTGATAGAAGTAATAGCTGTATGATATATGTACACCCAAACCAATGTATGGTAACAAGGCAACTTGTCCGAGTGGTTAAGGAGAAAGATTAGAAATCTTTTGGGCTTTGCCCGCGCAGGTTCGAATCCTGCAGTTGTCGTTTTTTGTATTTTTGCACCCAAACCTACAGAGTAACATCATATATCTGAAATCTTACCAACTATAATCCTAATTACGATAGAGCTTCATGCAGCTTGTCATACTCAATCTTTTCCCGGTCATTGGGGGATACCCAAACTGAAACATCATCCACTGTTTTTGCCACGAAATGGCCCTTCACATTGGAGAAGTCGGCCCAGTGAAAGTCGCCACAGTCCTTATTGCGGTACAGATTCTCACACAGCCAAAAATAGCGCCCTCTAGTAGCCAAGGTCTTGAAAGATCGTCGCAATGTCATACCCAAGTCACACGAGCACCGAGGAATATTGGAAATGAAGTCCTCGGGAAAGAACCGGAACGTTAGGCCAAACCGGGCGGTCCCCACTTTCGGATGAAGAGCAACAGGCTTTGCCATGGAGTTAACACAGTGCCTATACTCCTCCTGACACCCAGGCCGCATGATAAACAAGCTGTTGTGCGGAAGGGGTATCTGGTACGTAGGGGAGTTCTTCTTATGGTTACTTCTTAACCGGAACATACGAGTGCATCCCAAGGACACAGATGCAACGTAGTTGTGCGGGCCAATGTGAGATAGGCGGTCAGAATGATAATCCAAACTGTTCTGGAGGTTCTGGTAGAAGTTCACCACACAATACTCACCGGCCCACCTCTGTGTTGTCTGGAACGGAAGTGGTGCGAACTGGGGTATAAGTTTGTCGTTCATGAACTTTTCTAGTAGAAGGGAAGCTTCGGTAAAGCTTTTGGTGTAAGGGGTGGGGTCACTGCTGACGATCCCGTTATACACCAAGTTGTGTTTGTTCTTGGTGAACTTGGAATACATTTGCGTTTCATGAGCCAGTTTGCGGATGGCCCCAAAAAGATAGAATTCACTGACTTTGTGGGTTGGATGGCGCTCCATGAGATCATCCAAGAGTTGATCGGACAACCTTTCAGGGAGAAAATTGGGGTAGAAAGACGCGACCAGTCCAAGGTGACGTTCTACATCTTGTGGAGTATATAAAGTGCGTACCCCCGGTCCTGACGTTTCGGGTTCCGCCAAGATTGACGGCGTTCCACTCAAGCCGCTGCCATTCTCCTTTTTCCGCTTGGAGACATGGCCTGTGATCGACTGCTGGTATAAGTTGGATCTTTTTTTGAGTTGCGGACCATCGATCAAAGTACGCGTTTTCTCCACATCATAGTCACAACTGTGAAGAAAGTCTTTGAGAGCGGCAGCCGGAAAGCCGGGATAATAGAGCTGAAGTAACTCGAGCTTTTCCGCCAAAAGAGGATCCTCCATCGCTAAGGAAAAAGTGGTGGCGAAATTGGATTTCTTGGCACCATACAGTAGATCTTAGTTAGTTCCTGCTTCGTGGGGAAGACATACAAGGTTGCGCACGGTGGACAAGATGCAACGACGAAAAAAAAAAAAAATTAAAATAGCTTCTTAGTCGAAGATCTTCTTTTGTTCTGTTAGACAAATCTCTCATTGTGGAACAATACCCTCCAAATTTCCCTCCCAACATCACCGCAACCCACGGCATAGTACCACCACGGAGGACTACTGTATGTCAAACCCATAGGCCGATTCACCGACATCGCTGATTATCCACACATTCGCTTCCACCACCTGTCATGTCCGAAGAACCAAAACAAATTGCCGCCACCGCTCCCGTCACAGACGAACCCATAACCACCGAACCCGAGGCGTTGTCCATGGTTGAAGATAGACAGACCCTTTCCACATATAACGATGACGCATCCGGTTACCAGCGAGAGAGTAACGAGTGCACGGAATTCTGCTGGGATTTCCTCAACTGTTTTGGATTGTGCGGTGATTGCTGCCCACTGTCTGGCGAAGGTTGTGTGACTACTACGGGTACGTTCATTGGCAACCTTTGCATCAGTTGTTGCAAGTGTTAGAGGACGCCAATTTAGCACCGATAAGGAAAACGAACGATCTCCAGCGCAGATTTTGAATTTGGCTGGGTGGAAACCATGTACTACGGGGTATGGGTATGAAGGATTACAGCGTAATTATACTTCACCGTTGGATCTCACCCGGCAAGTAGGATGATGGCTTCACTACTAGGTCAAATTTCTTGGCAGGCCACGGTGGTTTCAAGTGTGATCGAGAACGAAGAACAGGAATTAGAACAAGAAAAGAATACAAGACGACATAAGAAAAGTAGATGTAGAATTAGAATTACAGTAATATATGTGCTTGATATCATGAGACCCAAACGCGACACAGATTTTGGACATGGACATACTCTTCGGTCGCATGTTCATCTGGGAATCGAGATGGCTAAAGAAATACAACCAGCGCTAGGCGCACACACTTTCAAGCAATACAAATTTCAGTCTTACAATTGTTAGAATTCTAAGTAAAAATGAGATTGCTGATAACTGGGACTGTCGTGAATGTGCTAATGACGTCAGCGACGGCCAGAGACGCAAAATACGCATTATTTTGGTGCTTGGAGGGCCATAGTCAACTGATACTCTTTCCACCCCTAAGGCTTCAAAAGCTTTTATTTGACGCCATAATTACTTGCAAGGCTATCTAAATGTCCATTAGCAAGATAATAAAGCTGACATACACCGCTAAGGAAAATAGATTGGCGGAGTCACTTCTGGTGGTCAGTGTAAGTGCAGTACTGAAACGTAGACAAATGTTCGCAGAATTGCATTTTGCACCCATCTCCACAATCATGCCTATTTCTGCCAGTGAGTTGGATGACTCTAAACCCGGGAAAGAACAGAGCCTTGATCTACCAGATATAGTAGAACACGGCTCCCATGAACTGCTATCGCGAAAAGAGGAGTCAGAATCGAATAATGCAGAGTCATCTAATTCGGAGAAGGACCAGTTTCCGGACACAAAATCGAACAAAGGTCCGATAGCTCCATCAGGGAAAGTTACCGAAGAAAGTACAGGGAAATCAAGTGAAACCGAGGAGAAAGTAATGGAAGACTATAAGCAAAAGAGAAAAGGCATATACTATACTCACCCTAACTCATTGGTCGGACTCGCCCAGTTGGATGCTATCCTGCCATTGAGTACTTCCAACTCACCAATAAGTTATAAAGAGAAGTTGACCCAAGCCGGATTGATTAAATTTCAGGAATTTTACTCAGATACAGAGGAGGATCAAATTATCGACACACCAAAGACTTATAAACTGACAATAATCTCCATGTTGACTATGATTCTTTTATTGACAGGCTTTCTCATTCCCGCGTTATATTTCTCAATCAGAGGATCTTCTTTGGCCTTTTGGAACCACTTCAACTCTTTATCGCCAATTCGCAAAGTAACAGTGACCAACGATATCATAAATTATCCCATCGCCTTACTGTCAAATAACGCAACAACAAGTGCCCATGAACATATTTTCAAAGGTGTTGCATATTCGCCCATGGTTATCCAAGATGGAAAATGTATTTATACAGTGGAAAAAGCCATCGGCGAGATGGTACAGCTCTCTCTGGTTACAAACAAAGTCAGAACATACACTACAGAATGTAACACTGTTGACTATATGGTGGAAGCAATAGAACGCTTCAACTTGGATATCAAGATTGCATTGGGAATCTGGCTCTCCAGTGACGAATATGAAAATAAAATTCAGATCGAAGAAGCAAAGAGGGTATTGCGAAAGAACCACCCCCGTCACTTTGATTACATTCTCGTCGGAAATGAAGTTCTTTTCAGAAATGATTTGTCCCAAGGAGCGTTGATTGACCATATAAAGGATTTGAGAACTTTCTTGCAATCAATAGAAGTAGCCATCCCAGTGGGAACATCCGAGATCAGTGAGTGGATTAGCAAAGATTTAATTCAGCAGGCACAAGTTATCGGAGTAAACACTCATCCCTTTCTCACAGGCTTGCAACCGCGGGATGCTTCCAGATGGGTTACAGAGTCATTGGTTCCAAGCTTGAATTCATTGAACGAATTTAACACCCTGTTTATCATCACCGAAATAGGTTGGCCATACGATGGTGATGTCAGCAGTCTTACGGAAGAGACCTTACAAGTGCAAGAATTCATGGATGCATGGGTTTGCCATGACAGTCGTCCAGATGATTTACTCTGGTACTATTTTGAAGCGTTTGATCAACCAATGATGAAAAGAAGATTTTATGGCCGCGACCGTCAGTGGGAGGCAGACTGGGGTATATTTGGGATAGATGGAAAGTTGAAACCCGGCTCAACACTCCCAACATGCCACAATTAAAGATAACAAACTTTGAAGAGAAGCCACATGTAAAATGTCGCAAAGCAGCCGAACGAGATTGTAGTGTTCGCAATCACCCATAGATCGGGATATCTTGATGGAGGTGCTACATAAGCATCAACAACATGGAATGCAAACACCGCCACATAAGAAACACCGATGATGAATTTGAGTATTATTGACAGGGAGTTGGGCCACAAAAGATTTTCTTTCTTGCTCAAAACGAACCCACTAATCAACCAGTTTATTAACACCAACGTCACCGTGTACTGTAACACAAGACCATCTTTCTTCAAGAGTGGGTACAAACTAAAGGTACTGATGTTATTAATCCATTGCACGATGGAAATGGTATCACGACTTTGAGTGAGCAATAAAAATGTCGACGGAATTAATGGCACCAAAACTGTCTTTTCATGAACTTGGAACAGGAAAAGGTAAAATGCCCAAGCACACGCGCTAAATCCGTAGAGAACGTGTATAGGAGGAATACTGTGCCGAGTGACATTTTTCTTGAAGCACAAGAGGCACGGTGGCAAAGCGAATAGAAGAGTCAATGCGAGAGACAAATTTTTGAGCTGAGAATTCGTAAAAATCTTGTTGTATTTTACGACGAGGTTAGAAGTGCACCAAAAGTTGGACACTTTGTCTTCAAACAAACCTCTCTCAAATGGAAACATTCTCACGAGAATTTGTGTCACAAGCTCTATCGCTTCGCCAACATTTCGAGCAGAGAGAATGAAAGGCAAAATAGATGCAACTGTGGTAAACAAGACGCTAATTCCCACAACGATAAGCTTTCCAAATTTCAAGGAAGCAAACGTCTTGAAAAATGATTTCGAAGGAGTGAAAAGCTTCGACAAGATGAAAAAAAAAATGAACGGACTGTAGTAGAGCGCCATTTGCTTGAATAAAACAGAGCTCATGAACCAAATGGAGGCAAACATGAGATTTCCGTTGAGCAATTCAGCCACAGAAAATAGGAAGAAGCCCAACATCACCGAGTTGTATTGGAAATGGCCATGGTCAATCAAGATGAGTGCAGGCTGGGATATAATCAATGTAAGCACCACAATCTGGTGCATTCTGCCCAATTTCATGTTCTTGCTCAAAATCGAAGTGAGGTGAAACACCGCAGGAATATACAACACCAAGTCGCTTATCAAACTAGAATACCTCATGAATGTTTTGATTCCGGGAGTCTCGATTCCCCGAGATTGTACCAACGCAAACCAATCGCTGTTAATAAAACCACCAATCTTTCCAAAAATCCACAGATGGTACGCGGTCAATGGCGGGTAGTCCAAACCCCAGTATTGCAAATCATAATAATACCATTCGTTGATCGGGAGGTGTGTAGTGATTTCCATCCAGTGTCTCTGAGCTTCGAAGTCGCCATTGATTGGCTTTTCACCCTGACCCGAGAACGAACCCAATCCAACTGCACTGCGTAATATGATTGCAGTCAAGATCAAAATGTATCTCGCAACCCATTGGTCTGGAGCTTTCTCGAATACACGTAAAAGGTCGTAGAGAGGTGATTGCAGAAATAGGTTTGAGTTTGTTTTGGACACAGACACACTTTCAGGAATTGGCTGAAATGCCGATCCGGATTTGCCGGACCCGCTGCGCTTCTTCTTTGGACTTTGCTTTTTCATGATTCGCTGAAGTAGTTTCTGTCAGAAAATTACCGTTGATCGCAATATGCGCGCACCCACGATTTGGAACACTAAATTAGTGGATTCTGGACATGCCATGAATTGATTCCATATACACAGCTACATCCACAAAAATAGATTTTTTCTTTCACGGTCCCACATTCGGAGACCAATACAATTGTTACTAAAATTATCGTTGGGTAGAACCAAGGCAAAGCCCAAGTATAACAAGGCAACTTGTCCGAGTGGTTAAGGAGAAAGATTAGAAATCTTTTGGGCTTTGCCCGCGCAGGTTCGAATCCTGCAGTTGTCGTTATTTTTGCATATCAAACCTTTGGTAGGGAGTATGAGCACAGTCAGACCTTAGCGTTCTTTTTGTCACCAACCACTATGGACGTCAAACTGGACTACAAAAATTTGGCCGAACGGCTCCTCGCCGCATATTCCAAAGCCACACTTGATAAACACCCCAGAAGGCAGACAAAAACCAACGACGGAGCTACGAACCAGTTCGTATCTGAAGTTGCCACAATTCTCAGCAAGTTGGAGAGGTATTCGTTTGGTCCCGATTTGGATAAGGCATTGGATGCCATTGACCTTCCAAAGATATACGGCGGAGTCGAGAAGAGAGAACAAGATCCAAACCAGCTGAGTTTGGGATATCAGGACTTTGTCGTGCTTGAGACACTTGATTACTTCAAAAACCATTTTTTCAAGTGGGTTACCAAACCAGAGTGTTCCTCCTGTCACAGTGACGGCAAAAATATCGAAAATCGGGGAGCACGGAGCCCACCTCCCCTGAATCCGGACCAAATCAGTGTAATCGAAGTATACTGGTGTAATACGTGCAATCGTGAAGTTACCTTCCCTCGAATCAATAGTGCGGCAAAGCTACTAGAAACAAAGAAAGGTAGATGTGGCGAATGGGTCAATTGCTTCATTCTAATACTACAAGCCGTATTAGGGGAAGGTGCACGGATTAGATACGTGTGGAATAGAGAAGACCATGTATGGTGCGAATACTATAGTGACAGATTGGGTCGATACGTGCATCTCGATCCGTGTGAAAACGCATTCGACAATCCATTGTTGTACTGCGACAATTGGGGAAAGCAGATGAGTTGGGTCATTGGAATTGGAGAAGACTACGTGGTCGATCTCAGCAGTAAGTATATTACTGCGGCAAAACAGATTCCGCAGCTGTCGAAGGCGAACGAAAAGGTTGTCGCTTCTTATCTCGAGCATGTCAATCACTTCTTGTTGCAAAAGTACTGGAAACAGAAAGTGGCACCGCTCGATCTCAGCGATAGGGACAAGTACCTCAAGTTATACCATGACATCATCTTACTTCGCAACATCGAGCTGGAAAAAGACAAGAAACACCAGCCACTGAAGCTGACCTCAGCTCCCCAAGGACGGCAAACCGGTAGCGCCGAATGGACAAAGTCTCGAGGTGAAAGTGGTCAACCGTGAACATCGAAACGGTTGATCGAAGCAGTTGATTGAAACGGCTGATTGGAACGGCCGATTCAAGGGTCTGTTTCAAGAATCACTTCAACCGATTTCGCATTCCTCATCAGCAACTCTATATTTTATGTCCATAGCTAAAAAGCTTGAGATGCGTAATCTAACTCTGTATACCTTTGGAATGACGGAACATTTTCCACCCAATCCATCTGAGATACGCCCCCCACCACGCGGCTATGTATATACACCAGAAACTAATGACGTGGTTTTCGAAAAAGAGGAAAACCCGCTCAAGCTGGACATGTAGTTGTCGAGTCCCTTCACTCCAAGATAATGGTTCAATCACAAATTTCCACCACAGAAACAACGCACCGAAGGACACAAAGCATAGTAACCACGTAATGGCAATAAACATGTATGCATCAGACGGTGATCCGTTAAATATATCGGGAGTTTTAGGGTCGAGAAATGTTGGTTCATCGGGTAAAGGAATCAAAGGAAGAGGGTCATCTTCGTTCATACGGACGACTGTGGTGTGTGGGATAGATAGATAATGGGTATGGGAGTGAATAAAAGATAGGATTCGCGCGAAGCGCACGGGCATTGCAATGAGGGAGACTTCCATAATTGTTATGTAAATGAGGCAGACTATCCGAAATTTTTCGTCAGTCTCTTATTATGATTGCAATCAAGAATTAGATACGTTTACCGGCAACAGACGCCACAATAGCAAAACGGTCATGTAATTGGCGTTGAGATCGAATGGTCATCACCTCAATGCCATGTCAGTATTTCTCACATGTAACAATCAAGCCAACCTCCATAGCTGGTGCAATATAAGCCTAGTGTTTCACATCCAAAAGGCCAAAAACTCGTACCAAAACACTGCTGTGAATGCAAGGGCTCCTAAAAATTACTACGAGATGGAATCATGGAAGTACGTCTAATAAGTAATATGCAAATAGTTCTAGTCGGCAATGTTAATCTTCGAGCCTCCCAAAATGTGGGGCGCGGCTTCTTGAAGCCAGCTCAATTCAATCAGAGAACAGTTACGCCCATACGATTTGGCAGTGTAGACATACTCAATGTACATGATAGCATCAAGGTTTGCCTTGCCAAAAAGATTGGATGACGGGTGTATGCTGATCAATTGGCCTGTAGCACATGTCCGGAAAGAGCGGTCTGGCATGCCGATAGCGGTGTTGAGAGCGTAACCTTTCAAGAAAGATTTAAGGATCAGCGGAATATCCATCAGCTGTTTGAGATCAGCAAAGTCATCTTCGTCTTCACTTAAATCCGGAGTAGATGAGCGCGATTCGAGTTGAGATTGGAACTTCTTAAGTTCTGTTTCTCTCTCGTGTTGAGTTAAGGTATCGTCCTGTTTAACAGTGGTGATCATGTACTCTGTCAATTGACGACGAACCTTCAACGCGTTCACGAAACCTCGGTAACTAAAGAACAAGTCCTTGCACCACATCTTAAGCTCCGAGGTGTTTTTTGAGTCGTGAAGTTTCTTGAAGTGGGCAAAATATTCCTTTAGCGCGATAAGATCTCCCAGGCTGTTTCCCAATGGACAGTACTGTCTTCTCTTGTAATTAATCTCGTCCCTCATTTCGCCGTTTCCACCAACATTGAGAATGAGGTTGTCTACCGAGAGGCACGAGGCAATATCAATGACATCTTGAAGAACACCGTAGTCCAATGCTCCAATCAAAACTGCAGAAAGTGCAGGAGGTAAAGGCAAGATCGCCATCTTGTAACCTAACCTAGTAACTCTACCCGCATCATCCAACGCGCCCAAGGCGTATAATGTATTCAACGCAGATAGAATGGCTTCTTGACCTGGGTGTTCCAACCATGACCAGTTAAGAAGATCATCCACGCCCATTTTCTTCAAAGTCAATATAGGAAGAACCACATCATTTCTCATGATTTCAGACTCCTGCTGCTTCGGAAGCTTGGTTTGGAAAACCTTCTCCGAGAAGAGACGGAAAACTTTACCGGCACTCTCTCTACCAGCTCTACCAGCTCTTTGCTTAGCAGAAGCACGCGAAATTGGAGTAGTGAGCAAGGTAGAGAGCCCCAACTGGTGCTTCCATACCTTTACCTTTCTCAAACCAGAATCAATGACAAACTTAACCCCACTGACTGTAATCGACGTCTCCGCGATGTTAGTGGCCAAGATAACTTTTCTCTTGCGGCCAGACAAGGTCATGAAAATTTTCAGCTGTTGGCCTGGTGACAATGCGGCATATAGCGGTAATGGGACGACAAGAGGCGCTTCTTTTGGAAGTTCAGGAGCAAGCGTATTCAAGATAGTCACACAGTTGTCAATTTCTTCCTGACCTGGCAAGAAACAGAGAATATCACCCTCTTGTTCTGACATATTCACCTGGACAACAGCTTTCACCATAGTGTCGACAATGTCCTCCGATGTATCGGTTAAATAATGTCTCAGGACTGGGTGCATTTTACCCTCAACAAAGAGAATAGGTGCATGATTAAAGAACTTGCTGAAAAGATCAGCATTCAATGTGGCGGACATCACAATGATTTTCAAATCTTTTCTCTTTTTGGTCATCACGAGTTGCTTCAAGAAACCCAAGATAAGATCAGTCAATACTGTTCTTTCGTGCGCTTCATCGATAATGATGGAAGAGTACTTAGATAAAGTTGGGTCAAGCATAAGCTCTCTGATCAACATACCATCAGTCAAATAGTTCAACCTGGTTCTGGAGCTGGTGGTATTAGAAAATCTAACCTGGTAACCGACCTCTTCACCCAATGCACATCCGTACTCCTCGCTAACTCTTGCAGCCAAAGAGGCTGCAGCAACTCTACGAGGTTGGGTGACAGCAATTCTCTTCTTGTTTTTCGGAATGAGGAATTGAGGAATCTGGGTAGATTTACCAGAACCGGTTTCACCAATAATGACCACCACTTGATTGTTCATAACATAGTCAATGATTCTGTCCTTGTGTTGGTAGATGGGCAATTTCTCACGGATTTCTAGTAAGTCCGAAGCTTTCTGCAATCTCTCAGATCTCGGGATATTAGAGTTGAGACTGAAGCCCAGAGTTTCGTCGTCTCCATCATCATCTCCATCGCTTTCTTCGAAAAAAGTAGCCTTCTTCGCTTTCTTTGCTTTCTTAACTGGCAATTTAATACTCTCCTCCTTTATTTCTGGAGTTTGCACCTTCTTTACCGGAGACTCCTGGGGAGGAGCTATGTTGGCGGTGGATGGGCTAGGCTTTGCTTCACCGAGTGAGACGTGTTTCAGTATTTGAGACAGCTTTACTTTGTTCAATCTCTCAGCTTCAGTCTCCACTTCTTTGGGTAGGGCGGAGACGTTCTCTTCATCAGATGGATTCGCATCAAACTTGATCTTTTTGTTGGCTCTATTCACACGCACATCAGTTGTATCTAAAACTTGGGAATCTTCAGCAACATCCTTGGACTTCTTGGACTTTCTTCTCTTTCTCTTTTTGTTGCCAGAGGTATCTGAATCGTGCAAAACAGGGTTGCCAGACATGATTCCGATGAAGAAGTAGGCTCACCTTTTTTTTAGGCGATGAGTCGCGGTGATGCGATAAGGTTCGAGATCCTACTAGTGGGAATGAGAATAATTGAAATGTCACAGCCTTAAGATTTCTGGCTCGTAATATAAATCCCATAGATTGAAATCCCTGGCCACCTAATCGCAATTCTCATTCCCGCAATCATATACACTTACATCTACATGTAATATTGCGCTGTTGGATCCACATCTACCAATTAGTCGCCGATCTTCAAACAACAATAGTGTCCTCCTCTCGTTTTTGTTGTCACTCCTATGATTGGTTTATCAAAACGGTACTAATGAATATATTGATAGGTAATGACTACCGGGCAAGGGCCATCAGATTACTGGATAAGGGTCATAAAATTACTATTAGCTCATAAGAGGCCAAACTTGCGTACAGAGATCCCATGCGCGAAACTCCAACAGATATTGTTAGTGTCAACCACTGTGATATTGGTTATGTATCGTTACTTGAAGCACCAAAAGTTGGGGTTGCGCTGGAATCTCCCACCAGGCTTAATCAGATACCAATCATCCATTCCTACGGCGGAGTTGCCCCCGGAAAACATCAAGATTGTCCCTTCCGTGAATGACTTAACCGAACTGTCGGCAGTGGCCAAGGATTTCCAAGGATCTCTCGTGGCCCATTTGTTCAACAGAAATCTTATTGAATCTCTCACTAATGATGACTTGTACAAAATCACGGAAAGTGGAAAGCAAAAGCTCAAATTATACTGTGGTGCTGATCCCAGTGCGGAATCGTTGCATTTGGGTAACTTGTTGCCGCTCATGGTGTTGCTTCATTTTGCTTTGAGAGGACACGACGTGGTGGGTTTGGTTGGTGGTGCTACTGGAATTGTGGGAGATCCAAGTGGGAGATCAAGCGAGCGTGATTCCATGGAAGCCAATCAGAGAGCGAAAAACATTGAGAACATCCAACTGCAGATTCGGACGTTTTTGGAGAGAGGTATAGAATACGCCAAGACGAGAAATATTGCAAGTGCCTCTGAGGTTGAAAAATTGGGCAAAATCCAAAGTGTCAACAATGCAGATTGGTGGAAGTCTGTGAAATTGTTAGACTTCTTGGCTACTTTCGGTAGACATATTAGAGTCTCGCAAATGCTCGCCAGGGACTCTATCCTGGCCCGTTTGGAGTCCCAACAAGGTATTGGATTCAATGAGTTCACATACCAGATTCTTCAAGCCTACGACTTTTGGCACTTGTTCAAGAATGAGGGTGTTAACATACAAGTTGGTGGCAATGACCAATGGGGAAATATTACTGCTGGTATTGATTTGATTTCTCGTCTTCAAAAGGCTAACACTTCCAAGAAGAATAATTCTAAGGATGGCACCTCTGCTTTTGGTATCACTGTCCCTCTTTTGACAACCCCCAACGGACAAAAATTTGGAAAATCGGCAGGAAACGCCGTTTTCATCAGCGAAAAATTAACCAAACCCTTTCAAGTGTACCAATTCTTCATCAACTCACCAGATGAAATGGTGTTTAAACTTTTGAAAACTTTTACCCTTCTCCCATTAGAGACGATTGAAGGTTCTATCCAAGAAAAGCACCAAGAGGATCCCGGCTTGAGAATTGCGCAAAGAATTCTTGCCAGGGAAGTCGTTGATTTGATCCACGGTGCTGGTGCCGGTGAGGAGATGGCTTATATCACTGGCTTCTTATTCCCAACGCCAGATCAACCATTTGATGATGAAATCACTGCGGACAAGTTGATTTTGAAGTTTCAAAAGTCCGGAATTTTGAGCAAATTATCTCTCTCTTCGTTCCCTGACCCAAATGATCTTAAGTTGAGTACTTTGCTCTCTTCAATTTTGGGCATGTCCAAAAACGAAACTAAAGCTCTTATCAAGGCTGGCGGAGTCTATTTGGGAATTGACAGACGCCAAATTGTGGACGAGGATGACGTTGTTTTGTTCGATAAAGAAAACCATTTGATTGATGAAAAATTGTTACTTATTAGAACTGGAAAACAAAACTACTTTGTCGTGGAAGTCAGCGAATAAACTCTCTTGTAAATAGGTTTTACGTACTTTAAATGCAATTTTGCGCAAGTCACACTTTTAGGTTGTTTAGCTAACTCAGAATCACTTAGTTTTGCAAGACCTGCTTCACTGCCGTAATAACGGCACTAAAGACGTTCTTGTTCGCCGCTATAACACCTTTAGATTGTAAATATCTGCCCTTTCCAAAATCCAAAGGAGCACCGGAAATGTCACCGACTTGTCCGCCACTCTCGTAGATTAAAATGTTACCAGCAGCATGGTCCCAGATTTTCTCTCTGTATGTGTCGCTGATAGGAAGACGCAAATAGATATCGGCTTGTCCTTTGGCCAAGACACAGTACTTTACCTGAGAATCCAAATTAATAGTTTGCTTGGCAACCGTGGCAGTGTCAAAGCCCAAAATCTCCTTAATTTGGCCCTGAGTAGAATGAGAAGAGTGTCCCTTCTCCACACCTTCCATGACCTTCAACTTGATGGGAGAGGTTTCTTGTGTCATCTGTATTTTTTCTTGCTTCGCAAGAGGGATGAACTCGTTTGTCTCAAATAGTGGGGAGTAAAAAGAGCCCAACCCTTGGACGGCAGAGAACAAGCCTCCGACAACACCGGTTTGCTCTTCGTTGGAAACGATGTTTTCCGCCAAGTTGGGACAGCCGATGACTCCAAGCACGACCTTACCATTTTCAATTAACGCAAGGCACACTGCAAATTGATCACCACGCAAGAATCCCTTGGTACCATCAATAGGATCCAAAGCCCAGAAACGACCAGTCGAACCACCTTCATAATTTCCGTAGTCGATGCCGGTGTACACTTCATCCAACGTGGTAAGAACACCCAACTTGTCGTTGAACGCAGCAGTCTCAGTTTGAGCTTCCTGGAGAATCTGAAGAATACGACTGCTCAATCTAGTTGCCTCCTCGGAACCATCACACAATGATTCAGAATCTTCTTCGCCGACAATATTGTCACCCGGGAAGTTCAACTTAATCGCATGATTAATGAGTGCCTGGGCAGCATAGTCACCAACAGTCACAGGAGATTTGTCATCCTTAACCTGGGTTCCTGTCTTCAGGGTCACTGCAATGGCATCACTCAATTTCTTGGTGAGAAGAGATGCTCTCTTGACTGCTAAAGTTGCAATCTCCAACTCCTTATGGTAGAGGTGATTCGAGGCAATGGCCGACATGATGTTGAAAGATGAAGCTGTTGTGAAATTTCGGGTGCACGAGAACGAAGTTAGAAAACTTGTTTGAAATGGAAGCTTGAAAATAGAAATCAAAATGACACACACAGATATAACGATAGCTGAATTTCTGTACATGATAGGCGTTGGCCTGGCTATCGTGCGAGCACGTGAGACAACCTACAGTAGAGGTGGTTTTAACGATTGGCGTGAAGCCATTCTACTTGTAAAACGAAGAATTACGATTTCTTTTCACCGTGAGATGCAATTGGACGATGCTCATCTCAATACAATGTGTACGTGATTATATTGACTGCTATCGAAGGCAAAATGACAAGTACCGGAGATGACAGCGTGCACCCGTGCACCACATTATCACGTAAATCGGTTTCCCACGCGGGTCATAACGATTCATGCATTCTGGAATAGTCTTTATTGGCTTCTTGTGCACTGTGTCATGGGTCGTTCAGTTACTTCCTGTGATATCAGTACCAATAACTGGAAAGAGAATCCACTATAACCTCCATCTTTCTATGAGCAATAATATCACATTTGGAGTCTTTGGCATTTGTGATATTGCATCCGATGAGTGCTCTAATATCCGGGTAGGATACCCCATTGACATCTTCCTCAACGAGACAACAACAGTCTTTGCAAATGATAATGACGGACTCTCAACCATCGAACTACCGTCAAATGCAACGTATTCCGTTTCCAAATTACTAGTGGTGCATTTTGTGGCCTTCATTTTGACCAGTCTATTATTGTTGACGACTTCGCTCTCCCTTCTTATTTCCTTGTCGGATAAGTTGCGAGACAAGCCACTAATGCTCAGTAAGTCCATGGGGTGGCTTCGCAGACCCAGGCAGACAGATGCCGACGACCGAGGTAGCGTGACGCTCAGTCTCCGCAGTGTTAAGCGTTCGAGAAGAAACATCACCAGATACTTGAACTGGATGTTATTGTTTGCTTTACTTCTGTTTCTTCTGACACTTCTTGCATTCTTGGCCGATATTCTACTATTTGTACCTCACCTTAGTTATTTGGGCTGGATTCAACTCCTTCCTATCATGTTGATGGCTCTTATCTCGTCTTTACTCTGCTTCATACGAAGATCGATATCATCAAGAAGACATTTAGAAGATGAGGTTTACCATAGAAATGGCCTGAGAAGTAAGACGGCGGAGCCGATGCGTTGGGTGGATGATTCAGATTCTGATGATGGCTTTTACATCTATACCAATGCGTTCCGTGGTGGCGCACGGCGGCCGATCGAGGACTCAAACAACGAGCTTAATGAAACAGACATTGAAATGCAACTGATGGAGCCCTCCTCGCCCCTCACGAACGAATAATCTGTTTGCTTTTGGGCTATGGTAATTCGTTATCGCACGGCTCATCTGTGGACGTTTTTTAGATTACATGGATTAATGACTTAATGAATTTTACTGATTGTATTTGAAGATAGATGCCGCTACTTTTCGGATATCATCTTTGCTTATCGTGGGATACAAAGAGTATTTACAATTGGATGGCAGTAACGCCGAGCTTAGTAAAGCTTTCATCGAGTATCAGGTTGATTTCAGTGTCGCCCTTGACTCCATTTTGAGAAAGTGTTTTAGCTAATTGTGCCACTTGGACAGCTTTAATGAGTTTGGATGACTGGGCCTCATCTTGAATAGCGTGAAGTTTGCGGAGAATGTGGGGTGCAAATTCAGACAATAGTTCCGGGGAGCTCGCCTGCGTTAAACTAATGCAATGCCACAAGTCAAAAACATTATCCACGGATGTACTGAGGAATAGCTTCAATGCGTTTGCATCTAGTCCCCGGTGAAAAAATATAACCTTTAAGCTTGCAAGGTTTTCCAATACCTGGTCCTTGGTAAATTTCTGACCCTGGGCAAGCTTGCAGTATCTTGACATAAAGAGATCAAAGGTTGCTTTCAGTGGAGCTTTTTGATGGAGCTGTGCCAACAAAGTCATCGTTTGGGTTGCAATTGAAAGGTCCGATGATGCCGAGGTCACATACGCCAAGTCGTTGAGTGTTTTTGGTGATAGTTCATGCAACACATTAGGGTGGAACTTTATTAAATGCTCGCTTAAAAACAGTGAGAAGCCGTCCACCTTCTCCACAGACATGGATCGAAGTAAATCGTCCAAGATCGCTGCAATAAAGTCCTTGGAGGTCAAAGAATTGATGCGATGGGTATTGTTGGCCAAGTATTTCATAACAAGCAGATATTGCTGCGCGGATTCGATCTCAGAGAGGAGAAACTGGGTGACATTCTCCAAGCTAACGTCTTTATCCCTATTCTCCGACAAAAATGTCTCATAAAAAGCATCCAAGCTTTCGTAGTTATGCAAAACCAGAGGGACAAACTGTTCCCGGATGGCTTCTTCGCGGGCCGAACTGTTATAGGTTAAATGGAGTTCGTCGGACCCGATTTCTGTCAATGGATAGATCTGGGAGTTAATCTGGTCCAACCATTCGGTAGTTAGCTGTGCGAACAAAAATTTAGACTGCGATACCGATGATTTGGACTTCAACGAGTAAGACGAATCACCAAAGAGATAAGAATCTTTGGCCAAGCATGTAACAGCAACATTTTCGAACGTGGGGCGGAAAAATAAGTCTAGCACGTCCTTGGGATTAACCATTTCCGTATACAACGGAGAAACCAGTGATACATCCGGCTTGGAAGGTACCGCGGCGTCATTGTGTTCGTGAAGACGTTCCTGGCTCTCAAAGTTATAGATTTCCGAGTTTGGAGTAAAGGAAAAGCTATTGAATCTCTTCGCCATACAGAGCCTCGAAACAGTCTGTCGGAGTGCCATTTTCGTTGGGAGCGTAAGAGTCGGAGAGATTTAAAACTTTGATGCACGAAACCTGGGTGCACACCGCTCGTGCTTTTCTCACCGTGAGAGGGAAGCCGGTTTCTTTCCGACTTGGGGTAAATAGAAATATGTGTAAGTGTGATTTCGGATTTGGATTTCTATGAATTCATATTCTTCCTTTCTTCAAGAATGCCAGATACAAACTACTGGAAATTGAGAGCATGGTTTTGCGACAGTCGTGAAACACCCAGGGAAGTCCGATGTAGGAGAAGATACGAGTTGCAAACAAACAAAGGAGTGATTTCGATTTCAATCGTTAATGATCACTCTCTTCTTTCTTATTCAAGTAGCTTTTTCATTTGAGCTAGCAATCAATGATTTCAGGTTTGAGCCCATCGATACGCAATTCCAACAACTCCAGTCGATTCACAAAACGCCGTGCGTACAAACAGCAATCGTTTCGTTGATCCTGGAATGCAAAGAAAAAGGTGTTGATTTAGTCGACCCAGAAATTCGGACTATTCTGGCAGTGAAGCTCTCTATATGCGAATTTGAAGAGACGGGAGTCGCATATCCGGATTCATGCCGAAGTCCACCGACAGTGAACAATTATAAAACATGCATTCAAGAATTTAGAGCAAATCCTCAGCTATGGACGACATATTCGGGAAACTACCGTAAACTTCGGTCTATTTGTTTTGAAGAGTCTTTTCCATTTATGAAGGACCATGTCATTGACTTATTTTATAACATCACCAAGATTTACTCAGATTTATATCATGAAACCACGAACGCCACTAAGAAGGCCAAAATCTTCCACGATGATGTTGAAAGAAGGTTTATGCTGCTTTTGGAGCTATTATCAGCCACCTTTGAGCAGAAGCAGAAGCACCAGGGCGACATGGAACAAGCATTTGAGGATTTTGAGACATCAATGACTTCAGGGTACACTGAAGTCAAGGCGAAGTTAGGATTGACGACAGATGAAATACTTAAAAATTTCAGTCAATTCAAAGACCAAATAAATTCAGTAAACCAAGTTGTCATGCAAATGATGTCTCGTTATTCAGTGATGGACTTACAGCTTGCAGAAAGGGAAGAGCGACTTTTCAAAAAGCACGGTGAAGTATCGTTTGGTATACTCCATGATCTATCTCAAATACGTCAATTCACACAAGATTCCACAGAAGATTCGCTCGTTTTAAATGACAAATTGGCGAATAATATTAGAATTGGAGATCAATTGGGCCATACTCTAGAAGGGGCAGCTGATCAAATGGAGGAGTGGGTGAGTAGTATGGATCACACGGTACACATTCTCTATGATGAACTTGTGCAAAGGCTAATATCCAAGTCTGACGGGGTCATTGCCGTATTTGAGCAACAATTGCAAGTTATTATCAATGGAACCGACGATTTCAAAGATCAATTGCAAACCCACCTAGCGAACGTAACGGACGCTATTATCAAGGTGGAGACCCAAATTTCTACATTGAGCTTTCCTCTGATTTTCCAAGGCTTTTTGGGACCCATAAAGGACATCAAGACCCAATTGTTTTTCTCGCTTAAGATTGTCGCCATTGCGGTCGTTATCGCTATCATTGGGGCACTTAAGCTACATCAAGTTATTCGCACATACTTAACTTTTTTGTTGGCAATGATACCCGGATTTGTTGCTGCCTTTTGTTTTAGAGCAGTTTTAGCAGCTTACTGGAGTTGAAATGGAAAACCTGTGTTGTACTGCTGAAGAGTGAGGGGCCCTTTCTCTGACATGATGGAAGTACTTGTTGCGCGCGGCTTTCGCAATAATGACCGTTCTCTTACCCCATTTTTGTGCCCTGAATGATATGTCTATCGTGATACTCTTGGTTTATCTTACTTCCCTAGCTGAGTGCTTCCGATTACCCCCAGATCCCAATCGGGTTGACATCCTCCCACCCAATCCGGATAGGCTCTACACCCCGGATCCTATTGACAGAGAGGTGTATACGAACTTGTACACATACGCTCACCTTATAGACATTGCTTATTGCGTAGACAAATTTCACCGAATCGAGCTACCGTTTGAGTGTGAATTAAACTGCGCCAGTCGTTTTCCAGACATGATTTTGGTACACCAGTGGTTTTTCGACGATGCTGTATGCGGCTATATAGCCACCACCACCACCAATATCTTTCGGTATAATGACACGCATCCGGCCGATACGAAAGGAAAGAAAACTGTTGTTGTATCTCTACGGGGGACCCGATCATTGCATGATACGATGGCCGACTTAAAAGTGGAAATGATCCCATATCTGCCGTTGGTGATATCGTCTCCTCTTTGTGGTAAGAAGTGCAAGGTTCACAAGGGCTTTTGGATCTACTTCTACAACACCCTTAACGAAATCGATAAAGTGATCACCAAGGAACTTGATTCAGACAACTGTGAACTCGTGATTGTGGGGCACAGTTTGGGGGGATCAGTGGGTCTATTGCTAGCACTTCACTACCTCGCACTTGGCCACTCCAAGATAACATTGGTCACTATGGGTCAGCCATTGGTGGGCAACAAAGAGTTCACCACGTGGGCAGACTTTGTGCTAGGAAGTTACATGCCCGTTGCTCACAATACGTTTGACCGCAAGTTTATCCGGGTGATACACAAAAACGATTTTGTGGCCACCATTCCTCGAGTAGGAACAAAAATATTTGAAAAGTACCACCAGTTTGATAACCAGGTCTACCTTGACGTCGCTGCCGATAATTCCCATCCCCCGCCCGAATGTGTAGTGGACTGTTTCACGGGTGAGAATGATCAGTGCATCGCGGGAGATTCCCACAACTACGACGGAAACTACTTAATCACACACAACACGTATTTCCGCCCCATGGGCCGGTGTGGAATCCGTATTCCGTAAATTGCATCTTCTGCATTTCTAATTGGGGCTGTGTGATCAAATGCTAGGGTACATGGTAGCGGAGGTCCACTATGCACACTGCAATAATCTACCCCATACGACACACTGGTTGGTGTCACTGATTTGCGTCAACATGCCACGAACTCCAACGAATTCTTTGATCATTCATTGTCTCGATCTGCAACTACAAGAAGATCCCAACTATTTGGCTCGTTTGCTTGCATCCCCCAACTTTAATCTGGAATTGGTTCATCTCCCGAAGTTCAACCGGTATATCCTCGTCTGTGCTTCAGCGACGGTAGCAATCGAGGTTAAAGCATATCTCACATCGGCATTGGCAACTAAGGCTGTGGTAGATTATAGCATTAGAGATAATCCGTCTCTCACTCTTCAGGACAATCTGTGGTGTCTACAATCAGACCACCTAGACTACTTGGAGTTGCCTCTGGAAGATGGGTCTCGGCGGTTTCTCATTCTGCCTCCTCTTTCTCCGCATTCAGAATGGGATGACTACCATAAAGAAGAAGAAGGACCAAATAAGAAATCGGTGTACTCTCCCGAAGAGTTGTCACATTTGCTATGGGACAGGCTTGGTGGGTTTGACAGTCACCGGGTACGCAAATTTCAGTTGGACACGAGCGATGACGAGATAGAAATGGTAGAGAAGCACTTTGACATTTCCAACCCCGAAGTGCTTTTTGAGAACATCGACAAAGATGTGCCTGCGATAGTGGTGGATAGCGTGAGGAACCAGGGTCCGCGAATGACTATGCCGAAGACAACGATGCCACCGCCACAATCATAGGAGGCCATTTATTTTATACACATATATTATAATTATTATTATCATTGGCTGGAGAGAAACCGTTTTACACCTTCGTATACCCCAATAATATCTCGAAAATTTGGCCTCTCCACCGGGATCTAATTCCGCCCCCACTAGTGAGCCCAAATCTGTATTTATGTGCACGCCGCATCGGTTTGCACTCCAGTTGATTTTTTTCAGTATGCGATGAGATAGTTCATCTTCTACCAAAACAAAAAATGGCCAAGAAAACAAAGGCTTCTGCCAGCCCTAAAACCCCATCTAAGACCAAAAAGTCTCTTTCCCAAGGTAGCACTCCAGTCGCATCTCCTGCCGCCAAAAAGGGAAAGAAGGCCCAGGCTCCTGTTGCTGCTCAAAAGGAGAAAGAATACGGTTATGTTTCCAAGCTGCAAGCACAAAAGGCCGTCAACGAATTGCAAAAATACTTGAGCCGTCAGAGTGAATCTAGCGAAGAGAAGAACCAGTTGTTCGATGACGAAGAGGACTCGTTCAAAGACTTGTATGTTGAGATTGAAACCAAGAAGTACCTCTCGGCAAAGCCCGAATTCAAGCCTCGCCTCATCGAATTGGCCAAGCCATACTTGAGAGAGAACGAAGAATTGAAGTCTTGTTTGTTCATTAGAGACAACTTTATCTCCAGCGATGAGCAATTGGAGCAAGTGGAGCAAGCTGATATCCCAACCTTGAAGAAGATTTTGACTTTGACCCAGTTGAAGACCGTCTACCGCACTTTTGAAAAGCGCCGTGAGTTGTACAGTGAGTACGACTTGTTCCTTGTCGATGATGCTCTTTTGAGCTCTATGCCTAATGTGTTGGGTAAGACTTTCTACATGAACGAGAAGACCAAATTCCCTGTCAACATTAGAGTCGCTTCCACCAAAAACCAAAACGAATTGTCCCTCGTTACCCTTAGCAATCAAGTCAACAAGGTGTTGTCTTCTGTCTCATACTTGCCTCCTGTCGGCAACTCTGTGTCCATCAAAATTGGTTCTTTGAACGACCTGTTCACTCACGCTGACTTGCTCGATAACTTGCACAATGTTTTGAAGACATTCCCTGAAAGCCTGTTGCTCAGTGTTGGCATCAAGACCGAAAAGTCGCCAGTGTTGCCTCTTTTCTACACGGATAAGATTTTTGCCGCATCTGACGTTGCTGAGAACGCTCCAGAACAAACCGAGGAGGTAGACACTGAGGATGTTTACACCAAGGCGTTGTTGGAATTGGCAGATGAGGAGACTGTTGCCAAGGCCATTGGTGCTGAGTTGAAGAAAAAGAAGACCAAGAAGAGCACTAAGGGTGTCTCCAAGAAATAGGTACCCGTTGCATTTGTACAATAATTGAAACAATATCTAACACTTGATTGTAGACCGCACTTGTGCCATCCTCGAGTCGTGATTTTTTCAATCTCGTGGGTGGAGTAATCCTGGTCGGTGGCACTGGGAAATGGCATTGGCGAAGTCGCACTAAAAGCTAAACCGAAATACGGCGCGATTGAGGCCCACCAACTTCTATGTGGATTGCCACAGTAATAGTGGATAAAGAAGGTACGTTGCTTGAAAATTCACCATTCATTCTCTTTTCTAACAATTAAGAAATCTCTCGGACGCTTCGAACAAACTCTGTGACCAAGGTTGGCAGGCACAACGACTACAAATATGATCCAAGTTGCATCCACATTGGGGACTTGAAGGTTCCAAAAACGTATATCAGCATAGCAGTGGGTGAAACTACTGTCACTAGTGATGTAAGGTCCCCTTTATCCATCACATTTGAGTCTATCTGTAAGACAACGGTCAATGGTGTTCTCTATCGCCTTGCCTCACGCGAAGATGCTCCATTCACGAAGGAATTCAAGGAGGACATTTTAACATTGACTGTTAATGCTCACAAAACAAACCGCATACAATTGAAAATCAAATGGGTTCCTGTTAATGTCATGGTATTTTCAAAAAAGATAGAATACAATGGCGAGATCCAAATGAGCCCGCTACCCAAACTCCTAGAAGACATGCACTCCAATGGCACTGACATACGAATATGTGGTGACCCAATTTCTGCATCCCATTATTTGACACTCTCCGACCATGTTGACTATGCCTATCAAATTGCAGTACTGCGGGCGATTCCTATGGTGACCACTGTCTGGACTGATTTCATTCAACAATCCCCGGACGAGGTTGATAAATGGCTTTTTGAACCGGGTCCGCAGTTTTTATTGCCAAACACCCCAAACAATTATGCATATCCCGATCACAGAAGAACACTTCTCCTATCTGAAGCAGCCGTCCTTCTATGTTATCTGGAGCATCTGAAACACTTATCCAGGCTTGAAGCGTGGGTCAAATGTCTAGGCTGCACCCAAATACGATCATTTAATATGAGTGGATCAACGTCTTTGTTGTCTCAGATGCATGATGGACTCACGTCTGATAAATTGTATGCCTTCAGCGTTAATGGCAATGAACACGAGTGCCAACAGTTGTTCAAAGATGATTTCAATACTTCCAAGGACCTTTGGTCGTCCGTGATTTCTTCCAGCACCCTGAATTTGAATCCCCTAAAGAAGAAAACTGAGGTTGATGAAATCACTCTTGAAGAGGAGGAAAGCACGCCAAGATTTTCCCAAAGGAGAAAGCGGCGGAAGGTTCAGCGTGTTAGTGAAACTGACTTTTTCCAATTTAGCCATCCGTCGGGTTCCTTGTCTGTCGAAGATACCGATTCATTGCCCAATGAAGTTCCAGATCGGATCTTTGCTCCTTCCACGTCTGATGATGGAAAGCAAAGTGATAAGATTCAAGATAATTACGTTGAAAAAGATTCGGAGCTAAGTTCGAAAGACACTTCCCCAGCCATTTTAGATAAAGTTATTGAAGTGGACAACAATAATGTCGTTTCAATTTCCAACGATGTTAACACGACAGAAAAATTCATTAGTACAAATGATAATGGGCCTGCTACCAAAAGAATGAAGACCGCCGAGAACTCTAAGTGGATTGTTCCGCAAATGTCATTGGCCGAAGCTATTCGGACTACTAAAGAAGAGTCTGAGAAGACCGCAAAAATGGAATCTATGGTAGATAAGGTGGATGGAGATTTGCAAAAACTCGTTCTTGTGGAAGAAGTGGATCTTGTTGTATCAAAATCCAAGAATATAATTTCGGAAGTGGATTTAAGATACAGCGGCCGCCCCAATTTTAAAGCTTTTAGAAAAAAGACGCCTACCGCTAGCAATGTTACAAGAACATATCTACAGCTTTTTGATGACAACCTGCTCAATGAAATAAGGTTTATTGGTGACAATGCAAAGTCCAACAGAGGGGCACTGGAACGGATAGTACAGGATTTTCAAAAGGAAATGGAAAATGTCAAGGGGTTTCAGCCTGTGGTTTCTCAACTCTTTGTCGACGAAGTAGATTCTGATGAAAATGACTCCGGTGATGCAGAAGACGAGCGGGGTTCTGGGTTTTCTTTTCTGACTCGTACAAGAACAGCTGATACGCGACTAAGTGCTGACGAAAAATATTCTGATGACGAAGATGAACGCGATGAATTTACATTTGCCTTTTCTCGCAAATAGTTATTTATTAATTAGAACCAATATTAGGTCACGGATGCAAAAAAAAAAAGCTAATAAAAAAAAAAGAATATTAAGTGCGTGCCTTTTTCAGGGTTCCACCTTGTTGGTCCTCCTGAACTTCTTCAATAAGACGTTTGCTGGGGTTATCTAAACCGTAATCGTTCGGTGTTCCATCATCATTTGGTAAATTGTAATTCTGGGTTGATTGACCCGAATTAACTGAGTTGTTGTTAAGAAACTCGTTCACATCGAAGTCTTCGAGATCGGCATCATTGGTTGCACTGAGAATGGGGCTTCTCCTCTGTTGTAATTGCTGTTGTTGCTGCTGTTGTCTATTAGCCAAAGTTTGGATCCAGTCCTGAACTTGCAGCAATGCTTGCCCTTGCTTGTAAATATTCTGTTCCAAGCCCTGAAGAGAGTCAGCTTGTTGTTCCTGCGTTGGGGTATTCATTTTGAAAAATGGACCAGGGGAAGGGCTTCCGGGAAATGGGCTATTCAATTCGGGGAAAAAGTGCCGAGGAGAGGAAATAGGAGGTTCGTGATTCATAATTTGCTGGTATATCTTGTTCACGTTAGCTGAAGGGTCACTCTGAGAAGAAGCCTGGAAACTGTTATTTCTGACGATTTCTTCCACAGAACCATCTCCTGTCGTGGCCACGGATGGGGAATTAGTATCCGAAACTGGTGTTTTCTGGTATGCCTGATCCATCAACATCAATCTTGGTCTCAGGATTGGAGCTGGTTGAGCATAAGTTGGAGGGGGTTGTTGAGCCGGGACAAAGTTAGGTTTCGGTGCGTTGGTATAGGGTGCAACATGGTTCACATAATTAGCATCCGTACCACCATTTTCCACCTCAAAAATCTTTCCGGCGGAATTTCCGTAGACAGCAGCAAGAAACTTCATGATTTTATCAAGTGTTTGAGCCTGTTTCTGGTGGCGTTCGCGAGTAGAAAAACTCTCATTCCACAATGTCTGGTTGTCACTTCTCATACGTCTCATATCTTCGATAATAGCCATTTGGTTGAGCTTTATCTGGTCGAGTTCGTTGATTACGAGCTGGAAGTTGATGTTGTTGTTTTCTTGAGCATCACTCTCCTGACTTCCGGCCTTATTGCGGATAATTTTGTCGAGAAGGTCTTCCCTTCCGCGGATAAAGTAAGGATTCTTGAACTGCAACATTTCTTCCGGACCTCTGTCTTCCTTCATGGAGCCACTGCTGATATCTTGGACCTTGTGCCATCCGTACATATTCAATTGTCTGACAAAGGACGCGAAGTTGTTGTGCTTAAAGTACTTGGGCAAAACCTTCTTCATGAACTCCTCACGGTGTACCACTTTAAAAGACTGACCATCTTCGCTCCAGCGGATATAGTCATTATTGGCAGGATCATTAACCATAGACCAAATCTTCATGACGAATGCCGGTCTGGTTTTGGGGCCCTGTGGCTCCTTCTTCTTCTTTTGGATAGAACTCAACAATGCTTGGGTCCGATTGGTATTGTTCACACCGTTATTCACATATTCAGGCAACATGGGATTGTTGGGTAAAGACACATCTTTTCCGATAATGGATTCTGAGAGTGGTTGGAGCGGCGGAAGAGCACCGGAAAATCTGGTGAGGGTTCCATTGTAAGGCTTCTCTTCCAATTTTATCTCGGGATTGTGGTTATTCACGAATTCGGATAGGCCGGGACTTATCTGGAAGTCTTCCGACCCTGGGATGTTCTGGTTGTTCTGGTTATCTTCGTTGCTGTTGCCAAAGTCATCGAAAAGCGCATTTGTGGATGCCGGTCCGGTTGGAGATGGTAATTCCAAGGAATTGAGGAAATTCGGGGTATCGGAAGGGTCTGTGGGGTTAGGAGGTTCATCATTACGAAACTCATGTTCTCTATTAATTATATGAATGTCACCATCTCTATCTGCGGATTGGTTCATATCCGGCAAGTGGGACATAAAAAAGCAAATCAGTTAAATTCTTGGGTGGAAGGATGCTCAACAAAAAAGATTTGCAAAAAAAAAACGGTTGGGGCTGGGTATTGCGTTTGTATGGGTGATAACAATTTGCGCCCACTTAGCAATGGATGCAAGCACGCGGAATCTTAATTAGTGTGCGTCCCGAAATGCGTTTTTGCTGGGTTCAGGTTAAGGACGAAAAGTGTACGGACTTTTATTGTGGTTCCTGGAAGTTGCTAGAATGTTCCACGACTCCAAAGTCAGCTAATTATATATACAGTACACGGGTTACTCTTCTCATGAGTTCCTCGTCTATATGCAAGTCAAGTCTTCCCGTACCAACCGAAACAACCGGTCCCAGCCCAATAACACACGGTAGTGGGAATTTCCTAGAACGTCAAATAACTTTCGTAGGTAAGACCGTAGTATTCCCTAGTTTCTGTAACCCTCATTTCTTTGGAAGTCGGCCAATGGTATCTTCGACATGAATATATCATCCAACTTGTACCCATCGATAATCCCGTGGGTCTCGCAGTTATTGCATCCGCAACTATCCTCGGGGCACGCACAAGCGCTTGACACATCTTCTTCTGACGGCTGTGATGGGCTTTCAACTGTCAGGATCGTGCTTCCGATCACTTGTTTCAATATATTATTGTAGAAATCGTATTCTCTTGGGAGAGCGCTTGGGTACTGGGGTGGGAACTGAGGATTTCCGATCATCTCCTCATTTGGTAAAGGCATATATTGCAGTTCCACGTGGCCGTCTTGCCGGTTGGGCAAGGATAGGAATTGGGAGCCATTCTGTGCCTGGTTCAGGTATGGGTGCAAATCTGCAGGTGGAGCCATAGAAGGACTGTAACCATTCTGGCCAAGAGCAGTTGGGAATGACAATGACAGTGCATGCACGTTTGGGTAAGTAGCTATGGTATGGTCTGGATACTGCTGGTTATTTTGGTCGTTCCGGAGGTGAGGGTTCAGCGTAAGAATAAGATTGGACTCAAACTGCAAGTCACTGGTTAAAAACTCGAGTCCGTGGATGTTCTTTGGTTCAGTATTAGTGTTATGGTGTGTCATGCAGTTGGGGCACGCACAATCAGAGGAGCAGGAACAAGTTCCAGGGAGAGAGCAGTTGGGCACGTTGATGACTTGGAACACGTCATTGGTGGAGTTGGAAACATAGAGGTTGGGCGCCGGGTGGTTGGAAATGGGCGGGGTCGAGGGCTTTTTGTGGTTCACGCCCAACTGAGAGTCGTCAATATTGTGGAACATTTGATCCTTTTGTACCGTCGCAAGAGATTGGAGTGGATTCGGGTAGCCATTCCCTGCCACATCAGCGCCGCCCTCTATTTTCAACTTGGTGGGTGGTTCTAACTGTAGAAACGCTGGCTTCTTTTTGGCGCAACACAGCTGGCCACCACTCGGGGCTACCACTGGTGACAACTCTTCCTTTTTGCCGCAACGGGTGACTTCCCCGAGCCCTTGTTGCTTTATTTTCTTGTCAATGTACGACTTGAGGATCTTTGATTTGGACACTTTTCCTTTGTTGCACTGGCACGATTTACGGACCCGGGATGCTCCCTTGGAGCAGCAAGATGACGAGTTGACAAAGTTGTCGGCCATCACGAGCGGCTTAGAAGCCTGGAACGAAATGGCGTTCCCCTTGTAGGGACCCACGATCTGGCCGTTGCTGATATCTATCACGTGCTTGTCGGAGGTCTTGAGAATCACCACCGGGACGTTTTTGCAGTCCTTAGTTTCATTGTCGCCCGAGTCCGCCACCTTTTCGGCGAAAACGGCGATGCGGTGGTTTTTGTTGCCAGGGGAAAACTGGAAGTTGGGGCGTCCTTTGGACCGTACTTGGAGAAGCGCCCGCATGTGGTGGCGACACAGAGACGACCGGTGGCCCCTAATGCATTCCAGACACGAGTATTTGTTCCCGTCTATGAGAATCATCGCCGTGGGTGTGGTGCTGGGTTCAAGTACGCGGGGAGGGCATCAAAACAAGCCGTGGGCGGGTTCGTTGTACTGACGCGGGTTTGAGGGGATAAGGGTGTGAACGCCAGGAGGAAAGGGGGATTAAAGGACGGAGATGGGTGGTGGTGAAGTGCACATTCTAAGTGATGCACCGTTGTGTTCTGGTGCAATACGAGCAATTATCCACCTGTTTTAGGAAGTCGCACACGCAGATCGCGGTTTAACTAGAGTACGGTTGGGCAGTGGGGTGCGGCAGAAGAATGGGAAGAAACAACGGAACAAAAAAGAAACAATCTAGGTGAAACCTAGGTTGCAAACAAACGATCCCCTTTGCCGCTGGGGCTGGGCTGGCCCGCCGTTCCGTCCCGGCAAATCACTGCCGTTGGTCCCCGTTTGCAATATCGCCGCATCTGACATTGCGATGTAGCCCCAACCTCGGCTTATGTTTGGTACGCACCGTATGCCGCCGAAATGTTCCGTGGGAAGAATGTTCAAACTCCAGTTTTGGGGCCACGGCCACCGGCTCGTTACCCCAGGCCGGAGAAGAGATCACACCCGTGCACCTCCAGCCTCCCGGCCCCAGGGCGCGAGAAATTTCTTCCCCTCGCGCCTGTTCTTCGTTGAATGCTAAAGAGTCTAATCCTAAAGCGCAAGATGTCGACCCCTCCCCACCCATGGTCCGCTAGTACTGTTAGAACCACATTCTTGGACTACTTCAAAAGCAAGAACCACAGCTATGTTCCTTCGTCGTCTGTGGTCCCCCACAACGACCCAACCTTATTGTTCGCCAATGCTGGTATGAACCAGTACAAGCCCATTTTCTTGGGTACCGTGGACCCCACCTCGGAGTTTGCCACTTTGAAGAGAGCCGCCAACTCCCAAAAGTGTATCAGAGCCGGTGGTAAGCACAATGACTTGGAGGATGTTGGAAGAGACTCGTATCACCACACCTTTTTTGAGATGTTGGGTAACTGGTCCTTTGGCGACTACTTCAAGAAGGAGGCCATCACCTACTCTTGGGAGTTGTTGACCGAGGTGTACAAGTTGGACACCGACAGATTGTATGTGACCTACTTCGAGGGTGACGAGAAGAACGGCTTGGAGCCTGACTTGGAGGCCAAGAACTTGTGGTTGTCCGTTGGTGTTGCCGAGGACCACATTTTGCCTGGTGACGCCCAGGACAACTTCTGGGAAATGGGTGACCAGGGTCCATGTGGGCCATGTTCTGAAATCCACTACGACAGAATTGGTGGCAGAAACGCTTCCTCGTTGGTCAACCAAGATGACCCTAACGTGTTGGAGGTGTGGAACATTGTGTTCATTCAGTATAACAGAGAGGCTGACTCGTCTTTGAGATCTTTGCCAAACAAGCATATTGACACCGGTATGGGCTTCGAAAGATTGGTCTCCGTATTGCAAGACAAGTCTTCTAACTACGACACTGATGTGTTCCAACCAATCTTCGAAAAGATCAGAGAAATCACCGGCGTCAGACCATACACCGGCAAATTTGGTGCTGAGGATGTCGATGGTATTGACACTGCTTACAGAGTCATTGCTGACCACGTGAGAACCTTGACCTTCGCTATTTCCGATGGCGGTGTCCCAAACAACGAAGGCAGAGGTTATGTCTTGAGAAGAATCTTGAGAAGAGGTGCTCGTTATGTCCGCAAGTACATGAACTACCCTATTGGCTCTTTCTTCCAACAATTGGTCGATGTTGTCATCGAGAACAACTCTTCTATCTTCCCCGAGATCGCCAAGAACAAGGACTTGTTGAAGGAGATCTTGATTGAAGAGGAAGTCTCCTTCGCTAAGACTTTGGACAGAGGTGAGAAGTTGTTCGAGCAATATGCCATCATCGCTTCCAAGACCCCAGAGCAAACTTTGTCTGGTAAAGATGTGTGGAGATTGTATGACACTTACGGTTTCCCTGTCGATTTGACCAGATTGATGGCTGAGGAAGCTGGCTTGAAGATTGACGAAGACGCTTTCGAGATCGCTAAAGAGGAGTCCAGAGAGGCTTCGAAGGCTACTGGTAGCAAGGGTGGTGCCTCCATCATTAAGTTGGATGTCCACGCTTTGTCTGAATTAGACAACAACAACTCCATCACCAAGACCGACGACTCTTTCAAGTATGGCTTGGAGAATATTGAATCCAAGATCGTGGCTATCTACGACGGTTCTAAGTTCGTTGATTCCATTGCTGAAGCTGGACAACAATTCGGCATCATTTTGGACAAGACTCCTTTCTACGCCGAGCAAGGTGGCCAAGAATACGATACTGGTAGCTTGGTCATTGACGGTAGCGCCGAGTTTGCTGTTTCCAACGTTCAATTATTCGGTAGTTACGTTCTTCACACCGGTACTTTGGTTGAGGGAACTTTACTGTTGAACGACGCAGTCATTTCTACTTACGATGAGTTGAGAAGATGGCCCATCAGAAACAACCACACTGGTACCCATGTCTTGAACCTTGCTTTGAGAGAAGTGTTGGGCGACGGTATTGACCAAAAGGGTTCTTTGGTTGCGAGTGAGAAGTTGAGATTTGACTTCTCCCACAAGCAAGCTTTGACTCCTAAGGAGCTTGAACAAGTTGAGAGAATTTCCAACGAAACCGTCAAGAGCAACAAGGAAGTCTACGCTGAAGAGGTGCAATTGGCCAAGGCCAAGGAAATCTCCGGTGTCAGAGCCGTTTTCGGTGAGACGTACCCAGACCCCGTCAGAGTTGTGTCTATCGGTGTTCCAGTGGCTGATTTGCTCAGCAACCCATCTAACCAAGAATGGGCTAATATTTCGATTGAATTCTGTGGTGGTACCCACGTTGCCAAGACTGGTGAGATCAAGGATTTCGTCATCATTGAGGAATCTGGTATTGCCAAGGGTATCAGAAGAATTGTGGCTGTCACTGGTAACGAAGCCCAAGAGGTTCAAAGAATTGCTAAGGAGTTTGATGCTAGTTTGGGTGCTGCCGAAAAGTTGCCATTCGGTGCCGACAAGGAGCAAAAAGCGAAGGAATTGGGTGTTGCTTTGAAGAAGCTTTCTATCTCCGTATTGGACAAGCAAAGGTTGAACGAAAAATTCAACAAGTTGGACAAGTCCATCAAGGACAACTTGAAGGCTAAGCAAAAGGAGGAATCCAAGAAGACTTTGGATGCCGTCAACGAATGGTTGAAGGACGAAGAGAAGTCCAAGGCTGCCTTCTTTGTCGCCCACGTTCCAATTGGTGCTAACGCGAAGGCCATAACCGAGGCTATCAACTTGGTCAAGAAGCAAAACAAGGAGAAGTCCCTTTACTTGCTCACTGGTTCTTCTGACAAGATTGCCCACGGTTGTTACATTTCCGATGAAGCTATCAGCAAGGGTGTTGATGCTACTGAATTGGCTAAGGCTGTTTCTTCTCATATCGGTGGTAAGGCCGGTGGTAAGGGTAACGTTGTCCAGGGTATGGGTGACAATGCCGACGGTATTGCCGCCGCTATTGAAACCGTGACCAAGTTGCTCTCTGAAAAGTTGTAGTCACATACTTCCTATTCATAGTTACAATCATAATACCTTTAATGTCTTTTGTGTGAAGTATAAAATTATGTCGGGGTGAAGCTATAGTTTTTCGTGGGTGGTGTAAAAGTCTTCCTCGTCCGACGTGATGACTTTTGCTCCACCGCCTACACCAGCAATCACCTGGTCAACAACGTCAAGCAAGTCGGTGTCATTGATAGAATTGTCTCCGATAATACTAATAGTGACCAACTTCCACGAGAAGTGGGGGTAAGAACCTAGCTTCACCTGCTGGATGCCATATTTGGCGTCACATCTGTCTTGTAATGCGGATAAGAATGGAGCCAAATGGCTTTCTCCAGTCGCCGTCTGAACTAGGTGTCTCTGGTAATGTTTCAGCACCACTCTAGATTTCACGTGGTCACCAAGTCCCACCAATAGCTTCTTAAAAAGCTCCGGAACACCTGGCAAGATATACACTTGGCCCTGGATGCCCACAATCGGAACCCATAGCGACGATGCGGTGTAGAGCTTCAGAATTGACACTGTGGATGTCAGTTGGGGCAAAGTGGCCATCCGGTAAAAAGAATTTAGCTGGGCTTCCGAAAGCAGACTCAAGTATTCGCCACGAATAGCCCGCATGCGCTCCACTGTTTCAGTGTCAAGAGTGCAAGGTACTCCGAACCCTTCGGCTATTGCTTCATAGGTGATGTCATCATGGGTAGACCCAATGCCGCCGCTGGTGACAATAAAATCACACCTTTCGTCCCGCAAAATCTGGAGCGACCTGACGATATCTGCTCTGTCGTCACCACATACGATGGTTTTCTTCATGGGGACTGCGAGCGTATTGAAGCAATATTTGGCAAACTCATAAGAGTTTGTATCTCTGATCTTGCCATTGAGAACCTCGTCCCCAATGATAAGGCATCCGGCAGATTTGATCGAATGCGTCATTCTGGGGAGAGACTTCAACATGGCGTTTGAATCTGGGGAAGTCGCACCCATCACCTGCACCCACTATCAGGTACGTAACAGCATATCGTAGTGGCGCAAACAGGAACCAAAACGGAAACTGAAAGGGGAAAAAGGGGAGGAGAAAGTGGGGTGTTCTCTGGTCGAATCTAAGTTGATTACTCTGCGCCATCGGTATTTTTTGGGTTTACAGCATGCATTGTAATTTGTGAGGTCAGGAACGTCCAGTTTGCAATCTTTGGTGAATGTCGTCAGTAATGGCCCAAACGCAAAAATGCTGGCCCAAAGGACAGAAACCGACGTCGGGAATCACCTTCAACTTATTCGAACCCCAATCTAAACTAGCAATTATAAAATACAAATCTTGGTGATTGGCTAGCTGGGGCCATCCCCTTAAATTGCACAGCCAGAGTCGTATCGGTCAATCTTGGTTCTGCACGACCAGATTTCGTGTTTGGATCCGGCGTCCGATTAGGGTCCACACTTAAAGCCGAGCCAGTTTCCCTCCTGAATTTTCCCGGTTTTTCCCGTTTGTATTTCCATTAACATCCACGACTACCTTCTCCTCTACTTTTTGCCCCAACAACTTCTTTTCCCTTCCCTCGTGGGAAAAAACTCCGTCCTGCTTATCAATATCCACCAGAGCCTATCTTAACCCCAGCGGTTTGTGCACACCTTGCGGTTCCCGAACGACCTAATAATTTGTGCCACGCAAAATTTGGTATCCCGCTTAGTAACACCCAATAACTTCCATCCTCCTTCTCGCTTCACTTCTACTCCCCCCTTCCTCAGCCAACCTTATAATCCTTTGATCGCGCGGATATAAATATGGGAAATAACCCCTCCAAAAATGATCTACCGAATACCTCAAGCGCAACCATGAGTGGCGGCACCTCCTCCGGGGTGACTGCTGGTGAACTCGAAACTGACGAGTCGTCGCCTGCGCTATCTCGACCTACCGGTAACGGTAGGGAAATTTTATACCGCGGTTCATCTAACTGCTCCGTGCAAGACAATGCTTCAATCATCAAAACAAGCCCCCAAACCATCCCATCCACCAAGGGTTCATTCAGGAAAAAACGGCATCCTGCCTCTTCTCGTGACCCCCACTATGACTTTGACATAGACGCGTCCATGGCTCTTTTATTGAGCAACCAGACTGATAGCCACTCTCCAAAAGAGTGGACAGACACTCAATATGAAACCGAGTACGGCTCTTCGGCTGACAGCCTGAGAAGCGCCGATCTTTCTATCTCTCCGGTTTTCACCTCAAGTGGTGAAAACAAGGACGAGTCTCTGCTCCTGTCAGCGTCTTTGGTCAACTCCCCAGTGAACGTTAAGGTTGGTGTTTTTCCAACGTCACTGGAAACCAGCTTGGACCCTATTGTTGAAGTGTCCACGGAGTCAACTCCAGAGCCCAGAAGGGCCAAGATCTCGAGAAGAAGTTCTAGCTACAGCAAGGAAAAGTCTTCCCTGTCTAAGAATATGCCAATCCCCAAAATCGAAGTCCAGAACTCGTGGTCGTTGCACAAGGCGAAGTCACAAGATTCCTCGTCGCCTCCGTTGCTTCCGGTTAGCAAGAGCCTGGAAATTGACTTGGACCAAATTATTGACCGCTTGTTGGCCGTTGGCATGAAGAAGCAAACAAGCGGCTCTTCCAAGTCTCGCAAACAGAAAGACAAGTTAGGGTTGACTTCTCTGGAGATTAAGTTCATCTTGGCCAAGTCGCGATCCGTTTTCATGCAACAGCCAACCTTGTTAAAGTTAGCCCCGTCTGTGAAAATTGTGGGTGATATTCATGGGCAATTCCACGACTTGATCAGAATTTTCAATTCTTGTGGCTATCCACCTTACACGAACTATTTGTTTTTGGGTGATTATGTTGACAGAGGTTACAAATCCTTGGAGACCATTTTACTATTGTTGTGCTACAAAATCAAGTACCCGGAGAATTTTTTCATGTTACGCGGAAATCACGAATCTGCTAACATCACTAAAATTTATGGCTTCTATGACGAGTGCAAGAGACGTCTACCTTTAATATCAGGTAGTCATAAATTGTGGAAAAGCTTTGTGGACGTTTTCAATACTCTTCCGATTGCAGCCACGATCAATGACAAGATTTTTTGCATTCATGGCGGACTTTCTCCCGACCTTAAGAGTATGAGACAGATCGAACAAATTCAGAGACCAACAGATATTCCAGATAAGGGCCTTCTAGCGGATTTGTTGTGGTCTGACCCTGATGCTCTGGTCAGGACGTTTTCAGCGACTGATTGGCCGAAGAATGATCGGGGAGTCTCATATTGCTTCGGTAGGAAGCACGTCGATCATTTCTTGTCTACATTCAATATGGATTTAATCGTCCGTGGCCATATGGTCGTAGAAGATGGATACGAATTTTTCAATAAGAGAAAATTAGTTACTGTTTTTCTGGCCCCAAATTATTGTGGTGAGTTCAACAACTATGGTGCTGTGATGAATGTTGATAAGAACTTATGCTGCTCGTTTGAATTATTGAAACCTCAATGAGCGGAGATGATTGCTTTTATTATGCTTCGTGAAGGGATTACTCGACGAATTTGGGAGAGGTACACACCGATGTGTCATATATCACTTTCTATTCTGTCTTGTGATTTTGATGTTTGCTTAAATATTTTACGGTTTTGAGTTGAGATTGTCCCAGATGATTGATATTTACGAACTTTTATGACTGATTTATTGTTACCCAATTGATTTTAGATAATAAACTGAATTCTGATTCACTTGTACTGGAAATCAGGGCAGAGCGTCCTCTGTGCGACAACCCCAACCATCATACGGAATTGACTAGATGACAATGAATTATAGCAACATGTACATTTTTATATGTGATTCCTACTCCGTTCATGAGATGCCATTCTCATGATTTGATAATCCGACTGGGCGACTCTCCTAATACCTGGCCACCCGTAATAATAAGTTGTAAAAAGATAAATGCAAAGAATTTTTTTCTAAGAAACCTCAACGGATAACTCATTGTTTAGAGTGCTGTGGGGTCAATGTATACACCACATTTTCATGATCCGAGAGATTCTTTTCCATGAGGCTCACTAATTGGACATAGTACAAACCAAGTACCTCTTTATAGTATTTGATAGAAGTTTTGTTGTTCAGGACTTGCTTGGCCGGGACAAGTTTCCAATCAACACGATCCAAGAAATCAAGTTCTAGACAGTTGAGTTCAGTTAATGCAACTCCACCCACTTTAGCATAATGATCATTGGTATGAAAATAATCTTCCAATGCTTTTTGGCCCAACATGGTTGCAACCAAAAGAAAGCGATGGACCGTCCATGAATTCAACGTAAAATATGGTTGATAATTGTGAGACAAGAGATCGATGTAATAGATCGTTGTGAGCAATGTTGCCTGGGAGAAATTATTAAACTTCGTCAATCTAGCAAGGTATGTTTGTATCGAAATAGCCGGCGGCGAACGCGAGTGATATCTGGTCAACAACTTGCTTCTCTGTTCAGGGACTTCAGATGAAGTGCTTGACACATCAGGATGCAACGGGTTAGCAATGGATTCGGGGACACTTCGATCATTCAAGTTAATGAGGGACTGGAGCATTCTTGAAATCAAGATAACCAAATCATCAATATCACACTGCATGAACTCTTCTGGAAGGCACTTCGTTATAATGTTGGACTGTACCTTTTTGGACGGAACAAGAGGGGTTGACTGGTCACTTCCTGTGAAACGCCTTCTTCTGGATATCGCCTGCGCATCCTCGTCGGTCATCTGTTCGTCATATTGCTCATCAGCAATCTTCAGAGGAGAGAAGACCTGTTTTCGGTCAACAAAACTCTTCTTGAGAATATGATTATTGTGCGGAGATGCTTCAAAATTGTGATTTATCAAGTAGTTCTCATAGAAGCCAATATTCTTGGCATGGATCCGCTTGCACAAGAATTTGCGATAAGACTGAAATACATCCGCTTGCTGGGGCTTGAGGTACTGAGAGAGGAATGGATCTATGCGAGCTCCTTCCTTAGGTCCACGCATTTGATTGTTTCTGTTGCGTGTTCTTTTCAAGTCATAACTGTTTGCCTCATGATAGTTTTGTGGGGGAGGATTTAAACGTGGCGAGACGTGGACTGTTTCCACTATGGGCGTTGCACATGCTGAAGTTGTAGTCGACATTTCGAATGAATGCGGAGAGAGTACCAAACTCATTAATCTGAATCTCGGGCCATCAACGACGGGTTTGAAGGAGTGATCTAGGAATAGCTAAATGTATGCCGCGAAAGTTGGCGGGTTGATAGTGGATTTTGGTTCAAATGGATGTATGAATTCTTGGAAGTAGATTCTACCACTTGACTTATAGTTATGGGTTGCCAAGTAAAAGTCACACCTTGTTGTGAAAAATTTCAATTAATGCGATATAGTTTCTCTTGGAACGACCGGAAACGAGAGCAGATCAGGTGACTCAGTGGCACGCAATCTTAGAAGAGGGGAAACGTCAAAATAAGTCAGAACCGGCGAATTCGTGTTCAGCAAAAACAGCAAAAGACTCTAAATATATGGTCTGGGTGTAAATGGAAACAATACTGAGTGGAGTAGCTGGCGGGTGTGGCGCCTAATGCATATTCCTATGCAGAACCCTACATTAGCGGGCTTCTTCCTACACGTGTGCGATTTATTAGACCCACGTTGGGGCAACTCACGCCGTATCTGTGGTGCAAGGAATAAGAACTAAACAATACCAAGAAATATTTAGACCTTGGCCAACGATAGCGAATGATAATTCTTGAGCTGATACCTAGCCTTGTACGAAATTACTAATAAAGAGAATTAGGTTCTTTCCTCTTTGAGATTATGTCAAATTGATTTCGCGATTGACAGTAGATAAGGCTGAAATTGCCCAGGCGGACGTAGCCATGCACATGTGGGGTTTGTGGCGGCATGTGGTGCAAAACATTTATTCCTTTGCATTGGAGAATGCATACGTTATCTATGATGATAACGCACTTGGTAATGCTAGCGATAAAATACGCCATATAGGTGGGTAATAGTTTTTCCGATAGCGGGTTGTCTAAGATGTTTATTTTTCCGTCAAGCCAATTACTATGCTGCTTGCAATGTTAAGATATTTGGGTCGTCATTATTCCTATAATTACTTTCAGCTATACTCCATTTAGTATACCGATTTAGTTTTGCTTGCTCTTCCGGTCAAATACAATTTCCATTCCTGCCCACTATTGACCAGGCCCCGCAATATTTCCCACGCATTTTCTTCTCCACAATCGTTGGTCATGTGTTTCATACCCCACGCTAATAATAATCCCTTTTCTCCTCTTTAATTACAGGCGTGTCACTCTGTGGAATCATTTCATTACTGTTGCTCGAATTACTCCGAGACTGCAGCAGTGGATTACTGTTGGAGGTGATTCCCAATTGCATATGTAGCCTTCTGGTAAGATTGTTGCTCCCGGGTAGAATTCTTGGGGTCTTAGAAGGATGGCCTATTGCTTTTCTGAGACGGTCTTCGATAGTTTCTCTGACCGGTTTGATGAACCTCGTAAGCTCGAGTTGCTTGCTTTGACGTTTAGGTTTAGCAAGGCCAACTCTCCTCGCACGTTTTACTGATGGGGCCAAGTTTTCCTCTAACTTTACTGATACCGTTTTTATGTGCTTTGAGGTGACTAAAGCCGCTGGAGAACCTTCTTCCCTCTTGACGCGAGGAGTGCTGGAACGAGAAAATGCCTTCGATACATCACGCTCGGTGCATCCCAAGTATTCGGAAAATTCAACAACCATCTTGCCGCTAGGAAAAGTATACGTGGTTCCATCGGCAAATACGCCCGATTCTAAAGGTTGTTTTGCGTTCTGAGGATAGAAATCCACCATAATAAGTGCCTGTTCTTCGGACACCACCTCTATTTTGTTGTTGAATTCGTAGAATCGGAGTCTGCCATCGCTCCATCTTTTTTCTTTCTGGTGAACTCTCGTCGAGTAGAGAACCGCAAAGTCGTGAACTATGGATATCAACGACATGGAGACGGAATAAGCGGAAGTTGTTCCAGTTGGCGTTAAAATCGCGTTTCCAAGTACGCGAACCGAATGCACGGCGCAGGATTGGATGCTAAATCTACGTAGACCCGAATATGGTTCGGGAAGCACTCGTTGGCAGCGGGTGTATTAATCTATTTACAAGGAAGACCGGTTTATGCAGCAGGATCGTAGAATGGGAAGCCCAACGAACTCAATAAGGTTCTGGCCGCCTCATCCGTTCTGGCAGTGGTCTTGAACGTGACATTGAAACCAAAGATGTTGGGGAACAACTCCTGGAAGTTTTCAATCTCGGGGAAGTACTTGACATCCTCTGGATCCAATCCAAAAGTGATGTTTCCGTTGTTGTCTCCGGAGGTGTTCTTGATACCTTGGAATGTGCGGACTCTGGGTAACACCAACTCCGTCAAAGTGCTCAAAAACTGAGACATGTCTGCCCCAGTCAACTCGGCTTTGCAGCCACACGCCTTTCCTTCTCTGACCTTCCAGGGCAAAATATTAGATCTGTTGTACAACTGCTTCGCTTTGACGTTGGTGATTTGCGCCACTTGCAATTTACTGGAGATGTTGAGCCACGAATCCTCCAAAGCCTCTTTGTTGTACAAGTTGATCGAGATACTTGTGAGCTGGGGAATGTTGTTTGGGCCGATTGGCTTGATGTCTTTGGTAGCACGGCCGACACCCTTTGGCTTCTTCATGTTACGGTACAAAGCGTATGGGGAGTCAGTGGCCCATTCTCTCTTCTTGGCACCTTGAATCACTTGGCCCTCGTGGTCGTAGAAATGCAATAACAAGTCGCTTTGCAATGTGTTCTGGTAGTGTTCAGCAAGTCTGTCTTGGCCAATCTCGGTAGGCTTGTAACCAACAGACTCGATGTCGTCCTTGGCGATCAACAAAGGTTGGTATTTTGGGCTCAACGCCGCTTTGTTGATGTTCACAAGATGATGCACTGGTTCCACGGTAGAATATCCTGGTTTGCCAGATACCCTGGAGGTAGAAAATAGACGTGTCCACAGCTTGTTCATCATAGAATGTTGTACTTGGAGACGGCTTGACTTTACGAAAAATTTGACTTTTTCTCGGTTCCACTTGTGTGCCGTACTGCACATAGGTTAATATGGCTATACCTTGAACTCAATCATCCCGTCACACTCCTGGGACAGAGACCAGACCTTTGAATCACGGTTTCAAATGGTGGTGTCCATTTGAAGAAAATTCTTTTCAACCAGATGGTGTCAGGGCAGAGGAAAAGCCCATTTGAAGGTATCCAGAACTTGATCCTACATCCGTACACCACATGCGCTGCGAGCTACTGTTGTAGGACGCTCCAAACATAATCAAGAGGTGTACTTTCCGATGAGATTCAGCTTGCCTTCCGAAGTCCGAGTACAAGCTGCGCCTGCGACAGCTCCACCAACAGATGTGAATTTCATTCCAACCCTACGAGTGGAGCAATCTCCTGCCCCATCGGCTCATCTATTTCCGATAGAACTTCTTTCGGATACCTTTAGAAAGTTGGAGGCTCTCCACCTTCTGGAGATGCAAGATGAATGGTCCTCGAATATTAGAACCGCAAAGGAATTGAATCAAAAAAGGAAGCAACGTCTCAAGAACAGTGGGGCTCTCATAGACGAAGACTTCACTCAATTTTGGGGCTCGCTGCAATCCGAGGTCCATCAGATCATTGCCAATCAGGAGGCGTTGCGAAGAAAAGAGGAAGAGAGGCTTAAACAAATAAAGGCGGAAGAAGAGTGGAAAGTTCAAGAAGAGCTTGAAAGAAGCTCCAAGGCGGCGGCTGAAGCCAAAAAAGCTAAAGAAGAGCAAGCGAGATTGAAAGCGATGGAAGACGCTGTGCGGAAACAAGAGGAGAAGAAAAAGGCTGAGGAAGAGCAAAAGAAATTAGAAGAGGCAAAGGCACTCGCTGAGCAAAACAAATTGAAATTGAAGGAGAAAATCAAGAAGGAGCAAGAATCTGCTGCTCGAAAAGCTAAGGGCCTCACCGATTTCAACGACATAGAACGCCAATTGGTGGAATACAGAAAAAAAATTGACTCCATCAAAACAGACGTGATCAAACCTATGAATGAAGCGAAGGATTTGAAGAAGAATGTGAATGCATTGAAGAGAAAAATTAACATCAAGTTTGGCCAACTCTCCAATTCCATGTCCCAATTGAATCAAATTTCTCGGGATGTTGTTGAACTCGCTAAACAAACATCTTCGAATGCGCTAGCTTATAACTGGATTTTGAATTTCATCTCCAAAGCCATTGTCTCTCAGGCAGAAACAGAAGTAACGGTTAAACCGACCGCTGCCCTTCCATTGGCTAGGTTGAGTATGCATTTGCTTCATAATTTGGATGGTCTTTATGACTATTTATGTCCACGGTTTGTCAAAAAATGTTGCTTCATCATTGGATTTTCTTGTCCTATTGATACAGAGGAAGGACGTATTCGGATGGGTTGGCGGAGAAACGACAGTAAGTGGGAATCAGAGGTAAAATATGAGGAACGAGTGGGTGGTATTTGCTCTGTATGGGCCGTAATGGCGCGCCTAGAACAGTCGTCGAAGTTTTCCTTTTTTAGCTTGGATGCGGAGTGGAAATTTGCTGCTAGGTTACTTAATATTGACAAATCCCTTTTGTCCAATGTTCATTATGTTGTTTGCAGTAATTGGTGGGAAGCTGCTGCCCTTCTGGTGGTTAATAATTGGCGAAAGCAAGGTTTAAAATTGTTGGTCCTTCTATCGCGGGGCTGGGCCAAATGGGGTCAGGACAAATCATTCCCGGCGGCTACTAGATTGGAAATCTTAGGAGATGATTATGAATCCAAGAGCGACTTAAATCAACTTAAAGAAATGGAGGCTTAAACGCACTTGTATATGAATTAATAATATATACCAATCATTCGCTTCAATCGGAATCATCCTGTGAAACCTCCTCTTCTGAATCAGAGCCGCCAGGTTCTTCGTACAGAACCTTTGCCGTTGATCTTCTGCTGCTTCGCCTAATAGCAGCAGGCATAGCCTCATTATCTTGGAGTTCGTCGTCGCTCTCATACTTCTTCTTTTTAGACTTCTTTGGCTTTGGGGCTCTCTGTCTCTTTTTTGGGACGGCCCTTGCCACGGCTTTGCGCTTAGAAGCAGTATTTCCCATGATCTTTTTGAGATGTTGGCGTAATTCGATTTGAACTTCATCTGAAATATAAATTCTCGATATTGTGGCTTGCGCTTCTTGATAATCCTCCATAGGTGCATAAATATCGGAAGGTAATTTCATTTTTCCTGGATATGTTTGCAAATTCCAGTTTTTCGAGTCCGCAAGTTCCTTTATCATTAATTGACACAATTCTGCAACTCGGTATAAATTCATCACCTCCGCAGGTGGTGTTTCCAATCCATATAAATCCTGTTCTATTTGCGAATCTCTGTACTGCTTGACCCGGCTAGCAAAATAGTAAAGTAGCGAAGCATTTTTTTCGCTAGCAACTGCTTCCAAGTATAAAGAAAAAAATCTCAGAATGTAAACATATGCTTTAACTTGCGGATCTCCATCTTCAGGAGAGGCGTCAGTATCCCCCGAGAGAAATTTCACGAACCTTTCGTCATGAGAAATTGCATGGATTAGCCGAACTATTATCCGTTCAAAAACAATTTCAGACTTGGACTGCAATCTTTTGTGGAACGCACGAGTCCAAGTCATAACGTCGTTCTTTATAGTTTCTTCTGGGTCATGTCCAACAAAGAAAACTAAGTGGAGGAATTTTTCTGAAATTCTGTTTGAGACCAAATACCTCTTCAACGTTTTCAAGAAATGCTCCCTCAATTCTTTACATTCATCGTGGACCAACTTTTCAAGCTTTGAAACAGTTCCAAAACCAATTAGCTGGTCTAGATGAGGGTACTTGGCAAGTTTAAGTAAAGATTCTCCCGCATAAAGCCTAAGCCTTTTTTGGAATGATAGAGGCGTAGCAAGAGAACCTGGTTTCATCTTGACAATTTCACCACTGTTGCTGATTATTGTGAGAAATAATCTCAAAGCCTTTTCTATTGAAACGGGGTCACTATTCGTCTCTGCTGCCACTCTAATGCGATTCAAGATGAGGCGCAAAGACATCAATTTCTCCGCTAATAAGCAGTAATTCTCTTGATACAAGGCTTCATCATCAATCCAGCCATCTTGAAGGGGAGAGCGGTACTGGTTATCATCCGTCCGATTGCATCTCAAAACATTCTCAACAATGACAGAGTTGATTTCGTGCGAATGTTGCTCCAAGGACAGGGGGTCAATCAAATATATCTCAGCCAAGCTGGAAATTCTTGTCCCAAAAAATCTGGATTTCGGGTCTAGCGGTAATATTTCTTCCGTTATCTTGGAAATGGCAAGTTCCTTACTTTCTGAACACCCAGTCACTTTCATGGCATATTTTGCTTGAATAGGAGATCCATTCAAAGCTAAATCACGCAACTGCTTCACAGCTTCAGGGTCATCGGGGAATTCACCAGGAAATTTTTTGAGCAAATGATAATATGATTTCAAGAATGACAGCTCTACACTAAGACCTTTGTTGACGACAACATCTGTAATGATCTTGATATGCGTTTTGAATACTTCAGGAGAAATGGAAGAAACGATGCTTATTAATTCATTCGAACTTTCTGAATGAAGATTTTTGGTATCTCTGGAAATTTTCAATAGTTCAGTCACGTTGGACTTGTTGAAAAAAATGTTGGATGATCTGTAGAGCAATATTTTCATGTTCGATAGCATATCAGCTGTTGTCACGCGGGAACAATCATCCGATGATTTAAGGGACTTTGGCTCGCCTAATTTGCTGAGGAGTTCTTTGATAGAATTTTTAACTGTTTTGTAATCTGAATTTACCAGAATACAATTTGAGATCAAGGTGAGAAAACGAGGATTTTTCAAACCAACAAATTTTTCGAGGCATGCCACAGTATTGAAATTGGAAGGAAAACTTACTGAAACCCACTGGATGATTTTATCAATCTTGATAAGAAGCATTTCCTTATCCGTGAAATCCTCGTCATTCTTTGAATTGCCTCTCTCGTTCAAAATAAGTGTTTCAGATATTTTAATTAGCTGCTCAAGGGTCTCAGAAAACTTTCTTTGCCTCTTAAATGATGCCACAAGTACCGCTTTGGACCTTGCATCTAAACTTGTGTAAAATTTGCAGAGCCTTTCAACTCTAGCACTAGAGTCATCTTCAAAAGGTAATAATCTCTCAAATAAAGCAACATCGACGGAAGCATTAATGGATTTATCATTGATATAGTTAAGTTGAAGTAGGGTATTTGGTATGTCCTTCAAAATGACCTGTTCCAACTTTTCCACCGCGGTGTTATTCAAACTACCAAAGTCAGTTATTTCATGCTTTGATAGTTGCTTGAGAAAATTATCAAAGATATATGCCGTGATTTTTATCGCCTTATTGCGGATATCAGTATTCTTTTCTCTGGTAAGTTGTAATAAGGTCGTCAAAACATCCTCTTTGCAGAATCTGTTAGTGAAGACGTGAAATGGAAGAGATTCCATTGATTTGCACGCCTCGAATCTGACTTTCTCGTGCGTATCGCGGAGACACTTGATAAGTCCATTACTGAGGTCGTTCGCCATGTCAGATGTAACAGAGGTGGACGCCAATACGGAAGATACCTGTTCAGCCCACTTCGCTCTAACCGCAAAAGATGCATCAGAATTCTTCTTGAGCCACAAGTTCCACGTATTCTTGTGTTTGTTGACAAAATAAGCCACATTGCTGTCCACGAATCCCATTAAGGAGCTGGAAATCATGTCTCCAATGGTAGTCGTTGCCAAAATACGTATCTTTTGCGAGTCGGAATTCAACTCATCACTAATTAAACCCATGACCGAGCCTAATAAGTCCGGGACATTTCTCCAAATCTGTACAGACCACGCATGAATCTTCTCTAGGGTTTGGTATGATGCCTCATAATCTATCTCCCCCTCCTCGGTTGACGTTGCACTATCGTCCAACATCTCAGAGAAGAGCTGAGCTACCAACCGTGATAACTTATCAACATTGGCTTCGCAAACTGCCAAAGAGAATGCGAAACCTGGATTAGATATATTGGACAGCGAACCAGTCAACCCTTTTTGCGGGGCAGATGTGAGCTTCTTCAATACGAGAGAAACAACATCGCGTGGCACACTGTCCGCCTCGGAGATTATTTCTGCTAGCATGTCTGCGGCTATGGGCTCTAGTTTGGTGGGGAATCCTTTGGACGCGAGAGTATACATTGTGTTGAAGATAGTTGAAATCAACAGCAGCGCGTCTGGCAAGTCAGCCACCAAGATAATTGATCTCACTTCCACGAGTCTCTTGAGGAGGTAGCTCTGCTGCAAGAAATACGCGTTTCCCTCATCCCACAAGTGTGAAAATTGGACAAAGAAGGCAGAGAAAATGGAAGAAAGCTCTTCCGGAGTATATGGTGCTTCGGGGGCATATATCCGCAATATATCAGCTATGGAGCAGCAGGTGAATGACTGGACACCCAAGTTCTGGTGTTTCAAGAGCTTCTTGTTGCCCAAGTCATGCGCGATCTGTTTGTATGAGTCTGGCGACACGTTGTTTTGGTCAACGGCAGAAAGAGAGTCGGCCAATTTTTGGAGACGAGCGAGAAGCTCTCTTGTCGGGATGGGCTTTTTGACTGTGGATATTATCTGCGTATCCAACCCAGGCGGTGCTGTACGAGCAGATCTGGAAACCATTTGGTGAATAAGGTTGTTGCAGTAGTAGTGAAAACGCGTAAACCGCACGCGGCGCGCCTGCCAATATGTAGAGTACGCACAAATTGCGGAGGCTGGCTTGGATCTGCGATTACATTAAACAATCCAAAGTCTACAATAACCACAAAGTAATTGCTTTCTAGCGTTGTTCTATCAGATTGCTTTGTAACTTTGCTTGAGATGCATTAGTTCTTGCTTTTTTTTTTCTTTCTCTGATGTCCATGAAGGTTTGGCTGTTTTCGCTCGAATTAGGCCAAATAAGTATATTCTGCGAACATTTCTTCTCATCTCTTACTTGGAGTACCTTTACCTACATCATAAAACCCTGCAGTATAGTGGATGACATGCCTCTACTCGTGAGTAGCATAGCCGACAAAACAGGATACACGCTAAAAAAAAAGAAAACAAACGCCACGAGCACCGCTACACTGGGGCAATCCCCGTGTGAGTTTTCCCATGGCACATAATCTGTCTCATTTCTCAGGAGATGCTCATCTGAAACCTCCTCCTGCGCATGCATTCCCCAGGCGGAAGTGAACGAAATCAATATTTGCCCCATTTGGTCATCCCAGGCAAACGACAACCCGTTTCATTGAATTGGTGAATCCCGTATGGCTTTTCATGCAGCCCGTCTCCCCGGATTGACGGTAACCTGTTTTAGCACCGTGTAACTAAAATGCAGGGACCGAGTCCTAAAAGGTGTCGCTCGGGTTATCTTTGCAGTGGCTAAGTGTGCACACAGAAGGTTTTGCGTGGGCTCTACCGCATCCGGAACTTTCCACAACAAACAAACAGCCTCAAACCAGGCCGAAAAAAGCCCATAGATTCTCTACACCCCAGAACCCGTTGTTGCCCTTTTATACAACTTCTTCTTTTTGCGTTTCTCCTTCAGCTGGTCGTTTGCTCTCTTAGCGCCGTATTATCTACTCCAACCCCCGGGGATCCTTGGCTTTGTTACCATTTCCAATATCCCTAGCTTAAACAGCTGATTTTTATTTCAACCCCACGTGAAATCTCCCTCCAACACGAGAGTGAACACGTTCTTCCCAATCGTTTTATCCTAGGGTTCTGGCTTCCCTTGTTGGCGTGAGCATCACTTACAGTGAGCTGCTATTTTTAACTCCTGATATCGCCACCTGTCCCACTTCCCCCTTACCGCAAATCCTTGACCATCAACATGGCTTCCACAACCATCGAACAAACTACACAGCGTCCGGTTAGTTTTGCCAGCACCACCACCCTGTCCGCAGGAAAACGGGTCCACCGGGAAGTCCGGTTTGGCGCCTATATCCTTGGCTCTACATTGGGCGAAGGTGAATTTGGTAAAGTCAAGCTTGGATGGCGTAAAGACGGCAAACACCCCAGTCAGGTTGCTATCAAGTTGATCAAGCGTGACACCATCATGAAGGACTCCGAATCGGAAATCAAGATTCACCGTGAGATCAACTCCCTCCGGCTCCTCAACCACCCCAATATCGTTAACTTGGTCGAGGTTTTGAAAAGCGGCAAATACATCGGCATTGTCTTGGAATACGCTTCCGGAGGCGAGCTTTTTGACTACATTCTACAACACAAGTACTTGAAGGAAAATGTTGCAAAGAAGCTCTTTGCCCAATTAGTCAGTGGTGTTGACTACATGCATAGCAAAGGGTTGATCCATAGAGATTTGAAACTCGAGAACTTATTGTTGGACAAGCATAGAAACATCATTATTTCGGATTTTGGTTTCGTTAATTCCTACAATAAGGAAAAGAACGATTTAATGAAGACATCGTGTGGCTCCCCGTGCTATGCCGCACCCGAGTTAGTGTTAACTCAAAGCCCTTACTCGGGTAAGAAGGTGGATATCTGGTCTTTGGGAGTCATTTTATACGCCATGCTTGCGGGATATCTCCCGTTTGATGACGATGCGGAAAATGAAGATGGTGCTGATATTGTCAAGTTATATCACTACATCTGCAGCACTCCGCTTACTTTCCCTGAATATATCTCTCCTCTCGCAAGAGACTTGCTACGGAAGATCATTGTGTCGGACCCAGAGAAGAGAATAGGCATGGATGAGATCAGAAACCATCCGTGGCTTGCACCTCATGCCAACTTGTTGTCCATCAGACAAACCGAATGGGACAGGATCCACTCAGAAGATCGTGAAACGCCCGTGGCCACCCAAACTTCAACTGACAACAAGCACAAGTGCTTCTCTATGTTCAGCGAGACCACTAATTCATCTGCATTAATGTTAGGATCTACCAAAAGTAATGGTAGATCCTATACTTCCAACTCTAACATTATCTACTCAAACCCTACTACCTACTCATCTTTTGCTAATGTTGTTGCTCTTACCAACTCTAGTGAGACTAACTTGGCCCCTTCCTCATCTTCAGTGGTAAGCAATACCACGCCAGTGCTACCGTCTAATGTTTCACGCGCTTCCGTTGAAAGCGGCTCCCCGGTTAAACTGAACCAATTCATATTTGCCAGAGGTCATTCCAAATCTGCGTCCATGTCAGGCAATTATCCGTCACCAAGTAACAATTACCCATCTGCCAGTATTGCCCTTAAGGCAGTAGTATCTGAGCACGGAAGGAATTTGCATAATAATACCGTTGAGAATGAGGCACAACAGAGCCATCCTGCCTCTCAGATGCTACCCCACGCTGGTATCCCGCGCTCTACAACCTACACTGGAACAATCTCGACAATTGTTGAGAGCCCAACTGCAAGTGAGCACAAGATTCGTGATATTCCTGTACCAGCGAGAGGGAAATTGAGTGAAGCACTGAAAGATGCTACTAAACTCCCACAGTCACATAAGAAACCAAGACCGACATCTTACCACCCTGGTTCTATGACTTCCTTAATGTCCCTAGGAAATGGATCCGCTTCAAACTTCTTCGACTACGTGAAGATCGGGCTGCCTATCAATTTCTCGGTTCCTCAGTTAATTTCTGGGTCTCCTACCAAGAATGATGAATTTTCGCTCTACGAGAGTACCGCTCATGGTAGCCCTGTTTCCCAGACTGCCAGATCGAGAAGTATGACTAGGCGTGACTCAGTGGTGACCCCTATCAATGTCAATGGCGTTTTAACTTCAGATCTCAACGCGCACGAGAATAAGAGGAACTCAGTATTGAGCTACTTGGAAGATAGAATGGATGCCCTCGAGTTGACTGAGCTGCACAGCCCAGTTCGGCAACACACCGAGGAGGGAAACGCTGCAAGATCTCAACGGATTCCTAAACTAGACACAAACCTTCTGCCGCCGCAAACAACCCCTCAAATTGACCAGCTGCCTACATTCGCTGTCTCGGCCGAATCGCCTAGCGAAAAAGTGGTTTACAAGTTGCCCAGAAAAGAGGAGGAGCCACAAAATCCAGAGGTGAGCCCTATTGGAGGTGACGCCAAAGAGAATAAGGGCGAAAATACTCCCGTTTCTAGAACAGCCAGTAACAGGGGTGTTAGAGCTTCTAGGGAAATTACCCGGGAGCAGAAAGAACAAAAGAAGCGCAACAGATTCAGCATCTTATCTTTCTACGGTGGATCGACAAATTCATCCACAAGTGATGTTGCTTCACATTTGCAAAAGAAATCAGGGAACCTGACCGCTGATTTATCTACGACTGATACGCCAGTTAAAAGAGAACAAAAGAGAGTTGAATCTTCTTCCTCGCACAAAACTTCTCAATCTAAAAAGTCTGGTTCTAGCAACAGCACCTATGTTAATGGCAAGGAAGCTAGTGCGGCTAGAAAAGTCATGAACTTTTTCAAGAGAAGAAGTGTCAGAATTGGATAGGCTCACCTTATTGATGCAAGATGGATGCAAGAGACTCCACCTCGACTGCCCGGTATAAACTTAAGTAGATAGCTTAACCATAATTGTTTTGACGATAATAGCATTGATTTAATAATATTCATTCTTGTAGCCACCGTCTCGTACGGGCTGTTATCAGTTGAAACATCCGGAAGCTGGTGGTTCGATTCTGACGTTCCTGTTCAGTACAGTACTATCAAAAATTGTTTATTAGTGCGATTTGCCACTAATAGATAATAGACTAGCTTCCTACCGCGATGAGCCTACCGTCGAAATCAAATTCTCCGGAAACGGGGGTTGACTTTGACCCTGGTATATTGTCACGATCAGAATCCCCATCAGATACTCCTGGACCTTCTGTGGAGGCCAGCGAAGACGATATCTCAGAAAATGATCTTTCACTGGATACAGACGAATCTGACGATGAACAGCCAGTTGACGAATCTTTATCGATCACAATCGTGCAAGAGATAGATGAAGGTTCGTACGTGTGCTTAGTATGTACGTGTGAAATCGATCGCCATTCCAAAATTTGGTCTTGTGAAAACTGCTACCGAGTGTATGACCTTGACTGTATTAGAGATTGGGCCATTAGAGGCTCATCGACTACAGACCGAAAAAATTGGCGTTGCCCGGCTTGTAATATTGAACACTCCAAACTTCCTTCTAAGTTTACTTGCTGGTGTGGCCGTGTCACAAACCCTAATGCTGATAGTTTCATTCCCTTCAGCTGCGGTAATCCATGCAATTCCAAATACCCAAACTGTGTCCATGCATGTTCTTCAGTTTGTCATCCTGGCAAGCATCCCGAATGTGGTGCTTTGGGCCCAGTTATGCCCTGCCGATGCGGAAATCACAAGAGGCAGTTGCCTTGTCTTGCTACTCCTTATAAAACTGGATGGCAATGTGCAACTCCATGCGACACTACAGTGTGCGCATTGGGCCACAAATGTTCCATTGGTGACTGCCACCTGGGATTTTGTGGTAGTTGTAAGAAGAAGGTATCAGTGCGTTGTTACTGTGGGGACGAACACATCTCCTTAGAATGCCTGAGTATCGTGCCCAAGACATGTGTTGAAAAACAGGCCAGAGACACACAATTCATTGGAGGAGCTACATGCAAGAATATCACCATTGATTATTATAACTGTGGTGTTCATTTTGAAGAATTAGATTGTCAACCATTGCCACTGGAAAGCAGAGAATGCAAATTTGACCCCAAAAATGTCAAGTCCTGTTACTGTGGTAAGACACTGAGCGAGTCCCTTTCCAGAAGCAGGTGTACCGATCCAATGCCGGAATGTGACCAAATTTGCGGTAAGCTCTTGAAGTGTGGTTGCACATGCCTTGCAAAATGCCACGAAGGCGCCTGCGAGTGCTTCAACATTATAGAGGCCAAATGCTCTTGCCAAAACTCATCGTATCTTGTTCCATGCAAGAGCTTGCAACAAGGATTCCTTCCAAAATGTCACCACAAGTGTATGGCTACGTTAAGCTGTAGACGTCACACACACAGGGAAGAATGTTGCGAATTCGAGCAAATTGCCTTGAAGAGGGAAAGAGAGATGAAAAAACACTACCGTAACCGGACCCGAACAAGTTTTGAAGATCAGGTCTTGACAATGGAGCCAATTCATATCTGCACAAGGACATGTAACATGCTTAAACTGTGCAGAATCCATTACTGTCCAGCACTCTGTCATAGCGGTCCTTGTGGTGAATGTCTTGAGTCTTCGAGTGATGATCTTGTTTGCCATTGTGGGAAGACAGTTATTCCAGCACCTGTCAGATGTGGCACTAAAATCGAATGCCACGAGCAATGTGTCAGAGAAACCGCGTGTGGACATCGTCCTGAAAGGCATAACTGTCACGGCGACGATGTGTCATGTCCCAAGTGTACCACTCTTGTTACTAAGACCTGTAACTGTGGAGCAGCCGAATTGAAGAATGTCATATGTTCTGTTCAAAATGTGTCTTGTGGCAAGATTTGCAGCGTTAAGAAAGAGTGTGGACATCATTGCAACAGTGCGTGCAATGCGAACTGTACTCGTGGAGTTCATGCCAATGTTTCCGAATGTCAATCCATGTGCCGTAAGATAAGAAAGAATTGCCCTCATATGTGCGCAACGAAATGCCATTATGGAAAAAACACGCCATGTGATGCTTTGAGATGCAAAGAACAGGTGGAGATAACATGTGGATGTGGAAGGATCACGAAAAGAGTTGCATGCGGTGCTACAAGCACAGAAAAAACCGCCATTGGGACGGTTTTTGAATGCGACGAAGAATGTTTGCAAGCAAAGAGGGAAGAAGAACTAAGAAAGATTTTCAACATGACGCCAGAGTTTGTTTCGTCGTACCCAGATGCTGTTCTTAATGTTTTCCGCAGACAACCATCCTGGTGTCTGAAGATGGAAATGATTATCCGCAATTTTGTTAGTGATTATCAGGACAGCATCGCTGCCGATTTAAACCCGAGAAAAAGTTTGCATTTTCCACCCATGAGCAACCCCCAGCGTGCATTCATTCATGAATTGGCAGCGGTTTACAAATTGTACTCGGAATCTCAAGATAAAGAACCGTTGAGATCAGTGTTCATCTGTATCACAGAATTAACCGTCATTCCTACTTCGACCGTTAAAGAAGTTTTGGACAAACAGGATGAAATTGAACAAAAAAGACAGCAGCTTGAAGATCTAAAATTGAATCAGCTTGAGATGTCCTTCTTCAATGCGATTGTTATAAGTGATGTGTTTTTCGGAATTACGAAAGAGGAATTAGAAAGGAACGTCGCAGATATAGTCAAAGCATACCCAGAAGTGGAACATTGGCAGTTGCAATGGATCAAGGAATCCACATTCGTCTTTTACCATCAAGATTTCCAATTAATGGACAAAGAGAGAGAAGACAGATTATACATCCTACTGAAAACCTTCAAAAAGACTTTAAGAGATAACTTGATTGCCTTCGACTGCAAAATGTGTTTGGTGAATGAGGGTGCCGATTACATTCTCAAAACAGACCTGGCGAATGTTACGGTGACCGAGGTGGTGGATAAGCCTCAAGCATCTTCAAAGAATGCCTTCGACATTTTACAAGAACAACAAGAGAATCAATAGAAAATTGTTAATAAAAATAGTACGTGTTAATAATGTACCCTTTTAGTTTAAAAGAACCATTTCTGTTGATTAATCAGACAGACCAGCTGGCTCTTCCAGGATCTTTTCTTCAACAGAAGCTTCAGTAGCAGGTGCGACCTCCGCAACTTCACCCTCACCTTCAATAGTTTTAGTCTCATCAGCGTTACTGGCATCAATTTTATTCGAGGACTTGGTATGGCGTCTGCTTCTCTTTTTCTTGGGTTCTTGGACAACAGGAGTGGGTGCTGCCTTCTTCTTTTTCACACTCAAGGGGTTTGGCTCAGCGGGCCCCTTTCTCTTTTTTGTCTTGGATTCTTCTGGCTGTTTCTTCTCTTCCGTTTCCTCCTTGTCGATATATCCAACCTTGGAGTGGTTCAAGCCGGCCGTAAGCTTGGCATTCTCGTGCATCACAGCTGCTCTCTGGGAAGCATCCGATGCTGGCTCCATGACCATGACCGATCTGTTCATAAAGATCAAAGGAACACCGGGCACACCCCGGAGTTTTCTTCTCAACTTCATCGACTGACTAGCGACAATGTATCTATGTTTGTTGACACCGTCGATGTTGACCACCGATTGGATACATTCCACTGGAGGCTTAGGGTCCTTGAAATGGTTGCACCGACGTCTCTCAAATCTCTTAGCCATATCGATTGCTCTCTGATTTTTGGTGGTATATAAGGCCTCCATGCAACATTGGGTGATCATTGGTTTTGTTTCACCCTGGATGGTTCTGTTGAGGCCCTTGACCAAATCATACGACGCCTTGTCGCAGGTGAGAACAAGCTCGTCATCCACGATGGTTTGGAACGGTTCTCTGAACTTGAATGCATGCAAATACAAGTTCATTTGCTTTTTATACGACTTGGCTCTCTTTTGCCTCATGGTTGTGGATGTGGGGGTGGATGTGCTGGGGTGGAAAAGTAGACCTGGAGAAAAGACTCGATGTACTGGGTGAGAAACGAGGGTAAAATGGGATGAGCATTTCGGCGACTTCCGGGGGTGGGTGCGACCAGTATACCGGGCCAGAAAAAAATCACCTACGTGAGATGAGAATCTCATCCACCAACTTCCAAATCAGCAAACCATGTCCATTGTCGGCTCTTTGATCTTCTGCAATGACTGCGGTAACTTGTTAGATACCGTCAGTGCCAAGCCCACCTTGGACTGCGGCGTCTGTCACAGATCTTACGAAAGCTCACAGTTTGCCGATTTGAAGGTCGTTACCAAATCTTCCGAGGATGCTTTCCCATCATCCTTGAGATTGAAGAGATCGGTGGTTAAGACCACGTTGAAAAACGACGAGATCGAGGATGGCGCCACCATCAAGGAGAAATGTCCAAAGTGTGGAAACGAAGAGATGCAATACCATACTTTGCAATTAAGATCTGCCGATGAAGGTGCCACTGTGTTTTACACGTGTACTGGATGTGGCTACCGCTTCAGAACCAACAACTAGGCTGGTACCGTGTTACGGCCTCTGTACTATAGAAAAAAAAACTGCATACTCAAAATACAAATCGTTATACGTGTGACAACAGTAGACTAGCGTGGGCGGGGGGACGACATCGATACGCTGCGGCACTTACAGTATGTTTAGTTCTCATTAGATTTATTTCCCCCGAATTTCTTATTAACATCATTGGTGCTCCATTAGTTGGTCTTGACGGCGTACTCCAACTCGTTGGAGTTTTCGTACTCGTACATGTCCAATGCAACAATGGCACTGTCTCTGACGACATCAACACTGTCATTCAAGAAAGATCTCAAGACAGGCAAGCATTCATCAGTAGCAATAGAACCCAAAGCCTCGGCAGCTTCGTGTCTGACCATACCGGCCTCTCTCTCATCCTGCAAGACCTTGATCAAAGATGGAACAGTGACAGGGTTAGACAACTGACCAAATACGTAAGCAATCTCGTGCTTGAACAAAGCAGAAGGGTCTTCAAAACCAGTGGCCAACGCAAGGCAGGCCTCATCAGTGGCCAAGTCTCTCAATCTGAACATAGCTCTGTATCTCTCAAACAACGGAGTTTCTTGGTTGTTCAAGATGGCCTGCAACTTGTCGATTTTGGACTCAGTGTTGGTTGGCATAGGTGGGGCAGGGTCGATCGAGGTGAAGGAAGACTTCTCCAAGACTTCCTTGTTTGCGGACTCAGAGTTCTCCCACCTGATTCTCTCAATGGCCAACTCACACGTTTGTCTGATTTCCACATCTGGGTCCTCCTTAAAATATTTCTCCAACAATTCCAAGCTCTTGAAGTCACCGATAGCACCCATGGCTTCAGCGGCCTCGTGTCTGACCATGATTTGTTGGTTCTTGTCTTCCAACACTTGTGCCAAATACTTGTTGGCGTAAATGTTTCTGATTTGGCCCAAAACGTAGGCGACTTCGTGCTTCAACAACTCAGAGCTGTCAGTAAAAGAGGCAGCAATGTAGTCGATAGCCTTGTGGACGACCTCCTCTTCGGTGGACTCAGCGCCAATGCACTTCAAGTTGAACAACGCTCTGAATCTGTTGGCCAAGCCAACATTACCAGAAGTGTTGCACAAAATGTCTCTGAGTTCTTCAATAGAAGCGGTATCAACGTTAATGTCGGACATATCCAATATCTTTTTTTTTCAATGAAGGTACAATTGATTTAGTGAACAAGTTTTTTCTTTTTTTCAGAACATCATGCATGAAGTCCGATGCTCGTAGTTCATACATGCAAGCATTATGCACTTAGACAAACCTTACGACACCAGCAACAACTGTCGATACGACACGATGTCCCCCAAAGAGGCCTAGCACGGAGTAGATTTACAGATCAGTTTCGAAAATGGCCCAAAGTATCTACCATAAAACGGCAACTTCTGTCGTAGTCGCGACAGCCTTTGAAGTAGGCAAGAGTACTGATGCCCACAGATTAGGCACACGATACCGTAGCACGGAAGAAGCACACACCAACAAACCCCAGACCACTTCCCGAACTGCCCAGTGCCTCAGGAATCAAGAAATTTACACGTGTTGGCGAAAAAAAGAATAAAAAAAATACGTGAAAAACATGCTACCTTGCCGCCCCAGGCTTGAAATTTCCTCGGAAGCCCATGAGAACCCGCCCGATTTCACATCTGGCGCACAGCATTTGATTCCCCAGCATTCATGGTCGTGGCCCTAAGGTGGGAGCGCTTTGATGGTGGCACGTGGTGTACGGGTGCGAATCCGAAAATTTTGATTTCAACACCGCTTACCAAAACGAGCGCTTCCTGAACGTCCTCTACACCCACAATCAAACATGGCCCAACCACCTATGCCCGATTTGTCGAACGCCATTGTCGCTCAGGACGAGATGGGAAGACCTTTCATCATCGTCCGTGACCAAGGACAAAAACAAAGAAAACACGGCGTGGAAGCAACAAAATCACATATTTTGGCCGCTCGCGCGGTGGCCACCATTGTCAAAACGTCTTTGGGACCCCGTGGTTTGGACAAAATCTTGGTTAGTCAAGACGGTGATATCACCATCACCAACGATGGTGCCACCATCTTGTCCCAGATGGACTTGGACAACGAGATTGCCAAGTTGTTGGTGGAATTGTCCAAATCCCAGGACGACGAGATTGGTGACGGAACCACCGGTGTTGTGGTCTTGGCCAGTGCATTGTTGGACCAAGCATTGGAATTGATTGAGAAGGGTATCCACCCCATCAAGATCGCCAACGGGTTTGATGAGGCGTGCAAGATTGCCTGCCAAGAGCTAGATGCTGTTGCGGACGAGATCAACATCAGCCACGAAGCTACCGACTCGAACTTGTTGAAGGCGGCTAAGACGTCGTTGGGCTCCAAAATCGTGTCCAAGGCCCACGACCACTTTGCGCACATGGCCGTTGACGCCGTTTTGTCGGTGGCCGACCTTGAGAGAAAAGACGTGGACTTTGAGTTGATCAAGATGGAGAGCAAGGTCGGTGGCGGTATCGAAGACTCGGCATTGATCAAGGGTGTGTTGTTGGACAAGGAGTTTTCCCACCCCCAAATGACCAAGCAGATCACCGACTGCAAGATCGCCATTTTGACATGTCCCTTTGAGCCCCCAAAGCCCAAGACCAAGCACAAGTTGGACATCTCCACTGTGGAAGAGTTCAAGGTGTTGCAGGAATACGAACAAAAGAAATTCACTGAGATGATCGACAGAGTCAAGGAATCCGGTGCCAATGTGGTGGCGTGCCAATGGGGTTTTGACGATGAGGCCAACCACTTGTTGTTATCCAACAACTTGAACGCCATTAGATGGATTGGTGGTTCTGAGTTGGAATTGTTGGCCATTGCCACCAACGGTCGTATCGTGCCAAGATTTGAGGATTTGATGCCCGAGAAGTTGGGTAACGCCGGCACCATCAGAGAACTCGAGTTCGGTACCACAAGAGACCGCATGTTGGTGATTGAAGACTGCTCCAACACCAAGGCTGTCACCTGTTTCATCAGAGGCTCCAACGAGATGATTGTAGCCGAAGGTATTAGAGCGTTGCACGATTCCATTTGTGTGGTTCGTAACTTGATCAGAGACAACAGAGTTGTCTATGGTGGAGGTGCTGCCGAATTGGCTTGCTCTATTGCCGTCAGCGAGGCAGCGGACAAGCAGAGAGGCATCGACCAATATGCATTCAGAGCATTCTCCAGCGCGTTGGACCAAATCCCCGTGACTCTTGCCGAGAACTCTGGTTTGAACCCGATCGAGACGTTATCTAACCTTAAGTCCAAGCAGATCCTCGAAAAGTCGTCGCAATTGGGTGTCGACTGCTTGGGTTTGGGCACCAACGACATGAAGGAGCTTTTTGTGATTGACCCATTGATTGGTAAGAAGCAGCAGTTGTTGTTGGCCACCCAGTTGACCAGAATGATTTTGAAGATTAACGACGTGATCATCAGTGGAAAGGATGAATACTAGCGCTCTCAATGTACAGTATCAGCCATGTCCTAGTAGACATGCTTGGAGAAAGAATATACTACTTTACCTCAATAGGTTTATTTAATATTACATACCATTTTCGCCCCAGCTTCATATTGCACTTGCGACCTTTCAACCTCTTGGCCCGGTTAGGGGTCGTGTAGTGCACATTAACCCACTCAGGAGGGAGAGGGAGGTGCCTGCACACCCCTCCTCACTTTCCCGAAAAACCGACTGTGCCCCATTTGAACATAACCTGCTGTTCACCCAATTGCAACTAACAAATCTTCATCATGGCGTCGATGGGAACCCCTGCGGTTGTTATGGACAACGGTACTGGTTTGACCAAGTTAGGTTTCGCCGGAAATGATTCCCCTTCTTATGTATTTCCCACTGCGATTGCTACGGCGGTTGGCGCTGGCAAGACCGGGAAAGGAGCATCGGCGACAAACTCCTTCTTAAGCGCCAAAAGAGGATTGGAAGACTTGGACTTCTTCATTGGTGACGAGGCATTGACTGCTGCCAATGGTAGCAACTACAGCTTATCGTACCCAATCAGACACGGTCAGATCGAAAACTGGGACCACATGGAACGGTTCTGGGAGAACTCCATCTTCAAATATCTTAGATGCGAACCAGAGGACCACTACTTTTTGTTGACTGAGCCTCCTTTGAACCCTCCAGAGAACAGAGAAAGTACGGCCGAGATCATGTTTGAGTCCTTCAATTGCGCTGGTTTGTACATTGCGGTTCAGGCAGTGTTAGCGTTGGCCGCATCGTGGACTTCTTCGAAAGTCCAGGATAGATCCTTGACGGGTACAGTAATTGATTCCGGTGATGGCGTGACTCACGTCATTCCCGTTGCCGAGGGTTACGTTATCGGCGGTGCGATCAAGAACATCCCATTGGCCGGTAGAGACATTACCCTTTTCATCCAATCGTTGTTGAGAGATAGAGGAGAGGCAGATACCTCTTTGCAAACCGCCGAAAAGATCAAACAGCAATTCTGTTATGTCTGCCCTGACATTGTTAAGGAGTTCAAGAAGTTTGACCAATACCCACAGGAAAAGCTTGCACAGTACATTGTCGAGTATAACGACAAACAAAAGCTGGTTGATGTGGGCTATGAGCGCTTCTTGGCTCCCGAGATCTTCTTCAACCCCGAGATCTGCTCCTCCGACTATTTAACCCCATTACCTACGGTGGTGGACCAAGTGGTTCAAGCAGCACCAATTGACGTGAGAAAAAAATTGTACAAAAACATCGTTTTGTCTGGAGGATCTACCATGTTCAAGGACTTTGGTAGAAGGTTGCAGAGAGATATCAAATCTTTGGTCAACGAAAGAATCGAGATCAGTGAAAAGTTGAGTGGAGTTAAAAGTACTGGTGTTGAGGTCCAGGTGATCTCGCACAAGAGACAGAGAAATGCTGTCTGGTTCGGCGGCTCCTTGTTGGCCCAAACCGCTGAGTTCAAGAGTTACTGCTACACCAAACAAGATTATGACGAATATGGACCAAGCATTGTGAGAAACTTCTCGTTGTTCTCCGTTCCATAGATGCTTTGGAACCAGAAAATAGAAAATATAAAACGTGCCTTGATCTCCCGTATAATTTGTAAACTGGACAACCCCAATCTTGTGATGTTGTATTGTGGACAATAGGCGGAGAGACATTCGACCAGCACAAACACCCGTACACCTCGAATGTCCACGCAGATAAGCATTCACGCCAGTTAAAACTCTCGACTAGAGAAGCAGACAAACGTCATTGGATCGATTATCACAGCAATCATGTCTGCACCACAAATCCAAGTGGTGGATGGAGTTGCGTTAATCCAGATTTTTGCTGGTCTAAAACTGAGCAAAGAAGAGGATCGCTCCCGGAGTGCTATTGAGTTACGAAGCTTTCTTACATCCATTGCCAGAGATTTGACTCCAGAACAGTTTAACAAATACAATAATGAAATCAACAGAACTATTTTCGACCTTTTACAAAGTAAGGATACCGCCCAGACATTAGGCGGAATTGCCGCATTGAACGCGTTGATTGATTTTGACAGTGGTGTGGGTGAAGAGAATGCTACCAAAACTGCTAGATTTTCAAATTACTTGAGTTCATTGATTCTCTCGAATGACTTAACCATCATGAAACAAGCCACCAAAACATTGGGTAAATTGGCAACGCCAGGAGGCACATTGACGGGAGACTTCGTTGACTTCGAAGCAAAGAAAGCTATTGAATGGCTTCAAAATGATAATCGCCAAAACGAAAACAGAAGACACGCGGCCATATTGATCATATCCGCTTTGGCAGAAAATGCCCCTCTACTACTTCAGGGCTACATCACCCAGATTTTGGAACACATTTGGATTCCCTTGAGAGACCACAAACTCATAATCAGAAATGATGCAGCAGAGACACTTCAAAAATGTATGTCCATCCTTTATTCCAGGGATGTTGAGTTGAGGGACAAATGGGTGAGAATATTGATTGACCTGGCTTCCAAAGTCCTTAATGAGAGTGGCGTGGAACCCACCAATAACGTCTCCTCGAGTTACAACTTGATTTATAATGCGACTGGATTTTCAAATGAGTCGATTCATGGTGCCCTTTTGGTATACCGAGAATTAGTAAAGTATAATGAGGACAACTACGTCAAGTTTATGTTTGAGACTATCTATGAGAACATCACCATTTACAAGAACCACAAGTTATCAATCATTCGCAAGGAACTCACTAACATATATCCGTTGATATGCAAGGTGAATTCTGACTTATTTGTTGAAAAATATTTGCATAGAACCTTGTACTACTACTTGTCGCAGTTGAAGAAGTACAAGAATCATCATAATGAAGCGGCCAATGCCGATAAAAGTGCCGTGTTGAGAAGCATTGGTCTTATTAGTTTGGAAGTGGGGAACCAGATGGCAACCTACTTGGATGCCATCTTGGACAATATTAGGGAAGGTCTCTCATACCCAGCAAATTCCGGCGTGCAACTGATTTTGGCTAATGCTGTCTCTAAGGGCGAAACTTCGGGAGCAAGTCTCAACGCAATTTCAACAACAGCTCTGGGTTCATCGAAGAACAGAGCAATCAGGAAAGACACGGAGCCTGCAATTTTTGACTGTATTGGGAAATTGTCAATAGCTGTTGGTCCAGCTTTGACAAAACACTTACAAAGGGATATTTTGGATATGATGTTTAGCAACTGCTCTTTATCAATGTATATGAGAGATGTTTTGCAGATTCTCATTACAAATATCCCATCTCTCACTCCAACAATCAATAAGAAGTTGCTCAACTTGTTGAGTTTGGTCTTGTCGGGAGAAACATTTCAACCCCCAGGGTCACCTTATGGACTGTTCAAGATCAACGACACCACAGCAAGGGATTACAGATTGATGATGATTTCGAGAGATACCGGACTTAGCATCAGCAATATCTTGAGTAATCCAGAATCCTATCAATCTTTCGACGAAGGAATTGTTGTCCTGGCGTTGAAAATGTTTGCATTCTTTGAGTTTAAGGATTACCAACTCAATGAATTCGTCAGACACTGCATTATTACATATTTGGATTCCAGTAGTCCCAAGGTTCGTCAAACAGCGACTTCGACTTCATGCAAAATATTTGTGAAGGACCCCATTTGTCACCAAACGAGTGTTCACGCACTTAAAGCGGTCAATGAGGTGGTTGAGAAATTACTTTCCATATCTATCACTGATCCAGTCGCAGAAATCCGGTCAGAAGGGCTTAAGTGCCTTGATCAAGCTGGTGAGTTTGACCCCCAACTTTCTCAGTCGGAATATGTCAAACAATTATTTGTTGCTCTTAACGACGAAGTTTTTGCGATCAGAAAGATCGCAATTAAGATATTGGGAAGATTGTCTAACATAAACCCTGCTTACATTGTTCCGTCCCTCCGGAAGACTTTAATTCAATTGTTATCCAGATTGGAATATGCTAACACTAGCAGAAAAAAAGAAGAGACTGCGATTATTCTCTCTCTCTTGATATCTAATTCTACTGAACTTGCACGTCCTTACACGAAGCCTATTGTCGAAGCATTGATTCCAAGAATCAAAGATTCCAGCTCATCTGTCGCTGCAAGTGCCATAAGCTGTTTGGGGGAGACTGCAGTTGTCGCAGGTGAGGATATTAAACCATTCCTTCCTGAGTTGATGCCCTTGATTTTGGATACGTTTCAGGACCAGAGTTCCTCTTACAAAAGAGATGCTGCTTTGAAGGCATTGGGTCGTATTGCTAGCTCATCGGGTTATGTGATTCAGCCTCTTCTTGACTACCCTCAATTGTTAGGAATGTTGGTTGGTATTTTAAAACTGGAATCTTCGCCAAATATCAGGAGAGAAACAGTCAGACTCTTAGGTATCTTAGGTGCATTAGATCCTTATAAGCATCGTGAGGTCGAGCAAACATCTAAAAATATCCCAGTGGAACAAAACGCCCCTCCGGTCGATATTGCTTTATTGATGCAAGGAATGTCACCCTCTTGTGAGGAGTACTATCCCGCAGTTGCAATCAACAATTTAATGAAGATCTTGAAAGATCCTTCTTTAAGCACACATCACAACAAGGTAATCCAAGCGGTGATGTATATTTTCCAGACTCTTGGCTTGAGGTGTGTCTCGTTTCTTCCGCAGATCATTCCCGGAATTGTTACTGTCATGCATAATTGTCAGCCTAGCATGTTGAAGTTCTACTTGCAACAGTTGGGAGCATTAATCTTGATCGTAAAGCAGCATATTCGTCCATTCTTACCGGAGATTTTTGACGTGATAAAAGAATTTTTCAATTCGTCCATGCAATTGAATGTTAGAGTGATAATTATTCATTTGATTGAATCCATATCAAAGGCACTAGAAGGCGAGTTCAAAATGTACTTACCTGAAGTTTTGCCCTTGATGCTTAACTTGATCGAGGAAGACAAATCTCAAGAAAGAGATCCCTCGATTCATGTTTTAAGAAGTTTCGTGGTATTTGGTAACAATATCGACGAATACATCCATGTTGTTGTTCCGACAATTGTCAAGATGTTTGAAATTGGTCCTTTGGGCTTGAGGAAGACTGCGGTCGAGACAATCGGTAAGTTAGCAAGAACTTTGTCGCTCAATGATATGTCTTCAAGAATCGTTCACCCATTGCTTAGAACTTTCAATCAGGGAAGCGAAGAACTTTCTTTAGCCGCAGTTAACACAGTTTGCAGCTTGGCATTAAGTCTCGGTGATGATTTCATTGTTTTCATTCCCGTGATCAAGAAATCATTGATGCAGCTGAAGGTGCACTCTTCCATGCTCGATCAAATTGTGTCAAGAATGATCAATGGTGATCCTTTGCCAACCCATTTGAATATTTACCGAGATTACGATTTGCATATCTCTCACTTCGATGTACCAGATGTTGACATGCCCTTCAAGAAGTTGCCTGTGAACCAAGCAGCATTGAAAGCAGCGTGGAACTCATCGCAAAGAAACAATACCAAAGAAGATTGGCAAGAATGGATTGGCCGTTTGAGTAAAGAGCTTTTGAAACAAAGTCCTTCACATGCAATCAGAGCTTGCGCCGGTCTTGCCTCAGATTACCATCCTCTTGCTAAGGATTTGTTCAACTCAAGTTTCGCTTCTTGTTGGGGTGAGCTTTATTCTCAACATCAAGAGGAATTGATTGAATCGTTTTGCATCGCATTATCTTCTCCTAACAATCCCCCTGAAATCCATCAGATTCTCTTGAATTTGGCCGAATTTATGGAGCATGATGACAAATCGTTACCGATTGCTATTACAACCTTAGGTCAATATGCGCAACGATGTCACGCATATGCAAAAGCTTTGCACTATAAGGAGTTGGAGTTCTACGAAGAACCAACCACTCCAACTATCGAAGCTTTGATTAGCATTAATAATCAGCTTCAACAATCGGATGCAGCTGTGGGAATTTTGAAACACGCGCAGATGCACCACGAGCTTCAACTTAAGGAAACTTGGCACGAAAAACTTCAGAGATGGGATGATGCATTAAAAGCTTACAACGAGAGAGAAAAACTCGAACCAAACAACATGGAAGTTATTATGGGTAAGATGAGATGTTTGCACGCCTTGGGAGAATGGGAACAACTTTCTGAGTTGGCTCAAAGCAAATGGAGTTCTTCTTCTAGTGATATCAAAAGAAGTGTTGCACCTTTGGCTGCTGCTGCTGCCTGGGGATTGGGTCAATGGGATAGAATGGATGCCTACATCAAGGTGATGAAATTCGAATCGCCCGATAAATCTTTCTTCAGTGCAATTTTAAGTTTACACAGAAACAATTTTGAAGAGGCTTCTAACCATATCTTGAATGCTAGAGATTTGTTGGTCACAGAAATCACCGCCTTGGTGAGCGAAAGTTATAACAGAGCGTACGGTGTTGTTGTGAGAGTTCAAATGTTAGCAGAATTGGAGGAAATTATTAAGTACAAGTGCTTGCCGCTGGGTTCTGAGAAGAGAGCTCTTATGCGTCAAACATGGAATAACCGTCTTTTAGGTTGTCAACGTAACGTTGATATTTGGCAAAGAATGTTAAAGGTTAGAACGTTGGTCATTAAACCTAAACAAGACATGGAAATGTGGATTAAGTTCGCCAACTTATGTCGTAAGTCAGGGAGATTTAACTTGGCTGAAAAATCATTGAACAGTTTGTTGGAAGAAGGATCGCCAGAAAACCCATCCAGGGCGCCCCCACAGGTTGTTTATGCGCAGTTGAAGTACATGTGGGCCAAGGGTCAGAGGAAAGAAGCTCTCCGTCATTTAGTCGATTTTACGACCCGGATGTCTCAAGATCTTGGATTGAATCCAAATGACTTGATTACTCAGCCAATTCCACTGAATGGACCTGGAGTGCCAAAGCACGTTGAAGAATATACTCGTCTTCTTGCCAGGTGCTTCTTGAAGCAAGGTGAGTGGCAGGTTGTTTTGAACAATAACTGGAGAACAGAAACTTCGGAAATAATCCTCGGAGCGTATTTGTTAGCCACTCATTTCGATAGCAAGTGGTACAAAGCTTGGCATAATTGGGCTTTGGCTAACTTCGAAGTAATTTCGCTACACACCCAAAATAACCGCGCAGAGGTTTCAAACGGCTCACTGGATGATCATGACGGACTAGAGAAACAGATACAACCACAGCAGGTAATTTCGATAGATGTGGTTCAACGACATGTTATTCCATCCATCGAAGGTTTCTTCCATTCTATCGCCTTATCTCAGTCCAATTCGTTGCAAGATACTTTAAGATTACTTACTCTTTGGTTTAAGTTTGGTGGCATCCCAGAAGCTGCACAAGCAATGGCTGAGGGCTTTAACATGGTAAAGATTGACAACTGGTTGCAAGTTGTGCCACAGTTGATTTCCCGTATTCATCAACCCAATCAAATTGTGAGTGCCTCTTTGTTAGGTCTCTTGACTGATTTAGGTAAAGCACATCCTCAAGCATTGGTCTATCCATTAGCAGTTGCTGTTACATCGGAGTCTGTGAACCGGAAAAAAGCTGCGTTGTCTATTATTGATAAGATGAGAATTCATTCGGCCACTTTAGTTGAGCAATCGGAATTAGTCAGTCATGAATTGATTCGTGTTGCTGTGTTGTGGCTTGAGCAATGGTATGAGGGTTTAGAAGATGCCTCCAGACTATTCTTCGGAGAGCACAATACCGATAAAATGTACGAGGTTTTGGAACCTTTACACAAAATGCTTCAGAAGGGCCCCGAAACTATCAGAGAAGCCTCGTTCAACAATGCATTTGGCAGAGAATTAGCTGATGCATACGAATGGGTATTGAACTATCGCCGGACGAAAGATATAACGAATTTGAACCAAGCTTGGGATGTTTATTATAATGTGTTCCGCAGAATTAGCAGACAATTGCCTCAGCTCCAAAGTTTGGAATTGCTGTTTGTATCTCCTAAATTAGAGGAGGTGAAAGACTTGGAGTTGGCTGTTCCGGGAAGCTACCTGCCAGGTAAACCGATTGTCAAGATTGTCAAGATTGACCCCACGTTTACTGTAATCTCTTCCAAACAGAGGCCGAGAAAATTGGTGTGCAAGGGCAGCGACGGAAAAGATTACCAGTATGTTTTGAAAGGACATGAGGATATTAGACAAGATAATTTGGTTATGCAACTATTTGGTTTGGTAAACACGTTACTTCTTAATGATACTGCTTGTTTCAAAAGACATTTGGATATTCAACAATTCCCAGCTATTCCATTATCTCCAAAAGTTGGATTATTGGGATGGGTACCTAACAGTGACACATTCCATGTGTTGATTAGAGAATATCGTGAGTCGAGGAAGATTTTATTGAATATTGAACATCGTATCATGTTACAGATGGCCCCTGACTACGATAGTTTGACGCTTTTGCAAAAGGTGGAAGTATTCACGGGTGCTTTAGACAACACTCGAGGACAAGATTTATACAAGGTGTTATGGCTCAAATCCAAGTCATCGGAAGCATGGCTCGACCGGAGAACTACCTATACTCGGTCATTGGCAGTCATGTCTATGGTTGGGTACATCCTTGGTTTGGGTGACAGACATCCATCTAACTTGATGCTTGATAGAATTACAGGTAAAGTTGTTCATATTGATTTTGGTGATTGTTTTGAAGCTGCCATTCTTCGTGAAAAATACCCCGAGAAAGTGCCATTCAGACTTACGAGAATGCTTAATTACGCTATGGAAGTCAGTGGTATCGAGGGATCATTTAGAATAACCTGTGAGCATGTCATGAGAGTGTTACGCGATAACAAAGAATCGTTAATGGCTATTTTGGAAGCGTTTGCATATGATCCATTGATCAATTGGGGATTTGACTTCCCCACGAAAGCATTAGCCGAAGCGACGGGAATTAAGGTGCAGCAGCATAACACAAAGGAATTATTAAAGAAGGGAAAGATCGATGAGGATGAGGCCATGAGATTGAATAAGATTGACGCATTGGAGATCAGAAATGCTAGAGCAGCCCTTGTGTTGAAAAGAATTACAGATAAGTTGACTGGAAATGACATCAAGAGATTGAAGGGTTTGGATATTCCAACACAAGTGGACAAATTAATTCAGCAGGCAACTAGCGTTGAAAACCTTTGTCAACACTACATTGGTTGGTGTTCCTTCTGGTGAGTGTCTATGTGGTTCATTTTAAATTATATAAGATATTAGTCTAAAGACGAAAATAAAAAGATTATGCAACTTTTTTGGACGCACTCGTGAAACCGTTACCCTTGATCGAAAGAGTCATGTAGTTGTCTTCTCCTTCATCAGAACCATCTTTCAAGAAAGCGTCGGTTCCAAAAATGTTCTTTAAATCTCTCAAGAACCAGACGAGCAGTTCATCAACTTGATCCTTGTGTAGCTTCAATCTTCCGATGTCTTCTTTTCCAATAGCCATGTATGCCAATACCAACTTGAGCTGATTGCGCCCAACACAGGTGGACTTAGTTAACTCTTCAAGGAGCTCGTATGCCACTCTTTCTCCCAAATCTTCTGGCAAAGAACCAGCCGAGCCAGTGCCCTCGGAAAAGACTCTCCATCCTCTTTTCAGCTCAGCGACTAAAGTAACACCGAAACCTGGAGATTTTCCAGAATTTTCTCCTCTCCAAACATCTGCTGTAATGTTAACTTCAATGCCGGTGGGTCTCAAAACGTTTCTGGCACTTTCTATGATTCTGTTAACGACGGATGGGGAAACTCTGGTACAGTAGGCTACTCCTCTAATGGCGGACATCTTAGGAATATCAAGGGCATGCAAGGTCAAAGGTTGAGCAATAAGAGAATTACAGAGGAAGTGCACTTCACCCCCGCCCAATGGAGGAGCGCCTCTCTTCAAAACATGCAACTCAACTTCTCTGACACCGAACTTTTCCATAACAGGAATAAGGCCCCACTTAATGGCTTCGACACCACAGTCTTTGGTTTTATCGGAGCTTGTAAGGCCTCTGAAAACAAGGGAAAACTTATTCTTGGAGAATGGAGCCAAGAAGACCATTGGCTCCAAGAAGTAACCAATCGGTTTCTCGCCCGTGCAATTATGCGTGTGTTGTCCACCAATGATTATGCCTGGCTTGAATATAACGGTAGTACCAGTGTAAGAAATTTCAATGTGAGAGCCATTGGTAACTGCTTCTAATAGACGCAAGAAGGACACTTCGTGGTCTCTCAAACCTGGATTCATGTCATTCGATCTAATTTTAGTGATTTTGATTTGCTTTCCGGCCAACGTGGCCATAACCAATCGTAAGCGGAAGTTTCTGGCGCCTTCAAATGTAGCGGAAATGTTATTAGACATTGTGATGGTGAAGGTGTTTCGCTGCGGAAGTCTTGATCTCTTGAACTTTAAATTTTTGTGAGATGAGCATCATAGTGTGCACAGTACCATATACCCAACTGTAATTACACCCAGGTAATTCATGGCCAGTAATACGACTATTGGGGCAAAAAGTCAAAAATCAATCAACAAAAACATTGGTCGTTGCTTTCATGAATAACGGGCCTTCTCTTTTTAGGGTGTGTAGTCTCCGATGTTGGTTGAGAAAGATGAGCGATAAAATTTGGAGAAGGAATCTTCCGAAAACAAAAACAAATATATCCCGGAAGCCTAAATCTCTCTCCTAGGCCCTACTGTAATTTTCCTTTCCGATTCCATGACTTTCTGTAACACGGTGAAAAGATATGGTGTACCTTATTACGCCCGAGTGTGTTTGTAGCGCGCACGACCTCTCGAAAAGCTACACACTTTCAACAACTAAACATTTCTACCAGAACCATACTTCCCTTATGTCCCTGAGCAGCGGTTCTGGTACGCCCTTATCTTCCAAGAGACCCGCAGAGTACGAATCCTCGACCGGAAATGATGCCAAAAAAGTAAAAGCAGAATCCTCCGAGAACCCGCTTGACGACGCCCATCTTAGCGGGCTTTTCGACCCTCTCCCTTTCGAAACCAAAGAGGGAGCTATGGACAGTGCATTCGGGAATGCGGACGAAAAATTTGAATTGCCTGATTTTCTCGCTGATAAATTGGATGACGTGACCCCGCACCCAAGCAATGGCTCTACCCTGATAGCCAACTCTAAATCGCCACCAGCGACATCAGTGGGAGCAGGACCTCCCACCGACTCAAAATTAGGTGCTTCCTCGGCGTCACATGCTTTAGGAGGACCGGTTACAACGTCAATTCTGGGAGCATATCCCCAGAAAACGAATCCACCTTCCAACTATGGACAACCGCAACTATCCAGCGGTCCTCCAATCCAGCGAGTGAATTCCTCGAACTACTTGCCCCAGAGCCAGATCCCGGGAGCGTCCTCGCAAATGGCGCTCGGTGGCTCTCCTCTTTATCACTCTACCTCCAACTTGAACATGACTTCCTCGTACCCGTACCAAAAGACCACCTCCGGCCCAGTATATCCCAACGCACACCGGCCGCCAAGCAATTTAGATGCTATGGGACAAACATACAAATCCAGCATTAGGTTTGACCCCAAGAAAACCTATCCTGCACCAGCTGGTATGTCGATGGGGGGTTCTAACGTGCCTGGATACCCAGTTCCAGGAGGAGCGCATAAAGATAAACCCGCAGATCCTTCAAAACTCAATGACGCACTTGCCGCTGCAGGTGTTGATATCCAACGAGAGGAGGAATTGCTCTCGACACAGAACAACAGAGCGGCCCTCAATTTGCACCAACAGCAGTTGGCCAACCGTCAAAGACAGAACTTTGGACCGCTCAGCTCATTTTTGCACCCATACCACGTTGCGTTGTTTATGAACCGAACGGCGAGGGAAAACGGTGTGGCCCAAAACTTCATGATAGACCCTGAAATGCTAGACTTCATGTCTGCGGCGTGCAAGGAATGGATTTCCAACATCGTCACCAAGACCATTGCACTTGCACGTCACAGAAGACGTGGTATTCCTGCGTTCAACAACAAAAATGCACCCGCAGGCAAGCAAAAGACAATCCCTCCTCTGCAAAGATCAGAGGTATCAAAGGAGTTGCGCAACTTGGCTCTCAAGCAGAAGGAGCAGGAGGAAAGAAGGGTGGCCAAGAGATTGGCTCTCGGCCTTGAGAAGTCTGATGAGGTGGCACCCGAAACCGGGAATAAAGCGGGCGCGGAAGAGACCCTACACCGTGCCGCAAACGCCACTGCTGCCATGATGACGATGAACCCCTCCAGAAAGAAGTATTCCTGGATGACTTCCGGCGCTTCTGATGGCTCGGATGTAGGAAAGGCTTCTCCAGCGAAAGATAGTTCCTCCAAACAAAGCACGCTCATCTCTACCAGAGGCGATAACGGTTTGAGATATCGTGAGATCAGAACCGGTAACATGGTGACTACGAAAGATTTATTGGGTGTGTTGGAAGAAGAGCGCATGGCCACTTCCAAAGCATTGATCAAAGGTTATGCAAAATTGAAGGACTAAAATTTGTATTATATTGACGACATCTCACGCACCCTTACGAGTAAATTTGCCCGGAATAGGTTTTTGCCAACTGCCCGCGCACTGTTTTGTAGAACGCTTCCAACTGCACATAAACCACGGTTTGTTTACTGATCCACCATCATCACTCTTTAGTCGCCCGGAAATGGATTTCTCCATTTCAACATATTATAATGCTTTCGATGTCGAAAAGGGCTACGAGATTGATTTGTCAGACGTGGATCACACGATTGAAACCGTCACCGCGTCACTAACGCACAGTCCAGACGTGATATGCGATGATCCACTGCTTTTGGAAGATTTGATTGATTTAGCACATTCTTTTCTCTTATTGGACCTGAAGCAAAGGAAACTGGTTGCGTACTTAATTTCTTCCTCTTTCAATAATGCTTGCATCCATACCAAGCAGGCATTAGACCTGGGAGACTACGTTGACCTCGTGGATACACTCAAGGCTGGGTTGGAGCGTTTTGGCTATTTGGTTTTCGTTATAATCAGCTTTTTGGCGAAAGAAGATTTCCAGGGAAGTAACAACTCAAGACTGAAACAAACATCCGTAAAGTGGAAAGCCAACTGTACCCAGTCGGAAGACGCGTTGGACTCCATTACCGCCTGTTTGAAAATTGAATTGGCCAAGTTATTTGTCACCACCCCCGAAAGAAACCAGTTTATTGAAATGTTCATCCGTCCAATTTTCCACCTAATGGAACAACCAGATCGAATGAAAGTTGTCCCAATTAAGGTGATAATGTTCCGCAATGTATGCTTAGCGGTTACCCAACACAACCTTGGGACGGTGGTTCAGAATTTGGTCATCCAATCCCTAACATACTATCCTCATTTGCCCGCGTACATGGCAGAGCTCTTATTCACACTCGCATCCAAACATGATTTCCCTTCTTTAACCGAAGATCTACTCCGAGAGATCAGCCAGATGGAGTTTAATTCAAATGATACAAACGGGCCTAGGGCTATATCTGAATTTTTGGTTAAACTTTCTGAATTGAGCCCTCGTGTTATTTTGAAGCAAATGTCATCGACTGCTCAACTTTTGGATAACAGTAACCAAACGTTAAGGTGTTCTGTTGTGGAAACTTGTGGCAATATTGTGGTTGATATCTTAAAATCAGAAGTGCAAAACGTTGATATGGATGAACATATAGAACATCAAAACCAGCAGATAGATGGTCTACTAAACCTACTCGAAGAAAGATTTTTGGACCAGAACCCCTTTGTGAGAACAAAAACAATTCAAGCAATTACAAAAATCTGTTCCTCTCCAGCTAGAATCCCTAAGAGAAGGCAGGGATTCATGTTGATTGCTGTTCGGTCTCTCGCCGATAGAAGCACCTTGGTGAGAAGAAATGCCATAAAGTTGATGTACAAACTTCTTTTAACCCATCCATTTTCTGCTACTCATGGTACCCAACTTTCCTTCACTTCATGGAAACAAAGGTTAGATGAAGCAGAAGCTGCACTAGAGAAATACTTACCTGTCACATCCATTTCTAGAAAAAAAAAGGAGGATGATATGGAGGTGGATGAAGACGACCCTGGATCTGAATCGGATATTGACCACGATGAATTGAACACATCTATGATGGATCAAGAGAGCCGACTTCCAGACCAGGCAATTCTCATTAAAGCTAAACTTACAGTTCAGTACTATCAGGAAGCAATCGAGTTTATCGAAGCCGTTCAAGAAGGAACAAATGTCGCATCATCTCTCTTGTTTTCAAAGAATAGGAACGAAGTCCTCGAGGCAATGGATTTCCTCGTGCTTTCCGATGCATTTGGTATTGAAAACTCCAAGATTGGTATTCGCCGAATGCTTCATTTAGTTTGGATGAAAGGGTCCTCAGATGAAGGAAAGTCCATTTCTTCTCATCTTATTGATTGTTATAAGTCATTATTTCTCACCCCTCCTCCCAATGCATCGGCGTCCCAAACAGCAGTTCTTTTTGCCAAGAATTTAATAAGATTGACATACTCTGCATCTGTTGCGGACTTGGCATCTTTGGAGAAACTTCTTTGCCTCTTATACGAAGCCCGATACATCCATACCGAGGTTGTTAAAGTTTTGTGGCATATTTATAATAAGGTCGAACTGAATGATTCCGATAACACTGAAGCTAATGCGCATGGAGCTATTATTATTTTGGGTATGTTAGCACTGGCTGATGCGCTGATAGTTCAAATAGGCTCAGAGCCTTTACTCCGAATTGGATTGGGTGAAATCGGACAACGTGACCTACAACTTTGCAAGTATTCCTGTTCCATTTTACTGAAAATTGTGTTCCCCGACCCTGCTTCTGATTCTGAAGGTGAACTGACTGCTGGTGAACTTGCGATTGGTTGTTTGAAAAATGTTCTTCTATTATACACAGATAATACTGAATGGTATGAAGTTGGAGAACAGGCAATCGCCGCAATATTCAAGATTTCCGCGGATCCCATATCAGTTGTGACAGAATTGATAAAAACTAAAGTTAGTCGGGTTTTTGGACCAGATGATACTCACGGTTCTAAGGCTACCCTCCTTTCACAGTTGTTCTTTATTGTCGGACATGTCGGTATCAAAACAATTGAATACTTGGAGCTGCTTGAAACCATCTTCAAAAAGCAAAAGCATGATACTGGTAACAAGGATAAGAAGGAAGTTGCTGGTGATAATGAGCTTGAAATGATTGGAGGAACATCCGAAGATGATTTTACTGATGCGGTTGTCTATATTAAAGAGAGAGAATTGCTATTTGGCGAAAAATCTCTTTTGGCGAAGTTTGGTCCTCTTGTTAAAGAAGTGTGTTCCAATAATCATGAATACTCCAATGAAACCTTACAAAGATCTGCGGTGTTGTGCTTGGCCAAACTTATGTGTATCTCGTCAAAGTTTTGTGAGGAGAATTTGCCGCTCTTTATTACTATTATGGAGAAGTCAACGGATCCGGTTATTAGAAGCAATTGTATATTAGGGTTGGGTGATATGGCTGTCTGTTTCAACAATCTTGTGGATGAAAATACTGATTTCTTATATCGTCGTCTAACAGACGATAATATCATGGTCCAAAGAACGTGCTTAATGACGGTTACCTTTTTGATTTTGGCCGGTCAAGTTAAAGTCAAAGGTCAGTTGTCGTCGATGGCTAAATGCTTGGAGAATCCAGATCAAAGCATTTCAGATATGTGTCGGTTGTTCTTTACTGAGTTGGCGACAAAGGATAATGCGATCTACAACGGTTTCATTGACATATTCAGTGGTTTGTCCAGCGACGATGACTTATCGAAAGATTCTATGAAGAGAATTGTTAAGTTTTTGGTGGGATTTATTGAAAAGGAAAAGCATCAAAAGCAGCTTTCGGAAAAGCTTCTAGTGAGGCTCATGAAATGCCAGTCGGAACCACAATGGGACGATATTGCGTACGTGTTAAGCACTATTCCATACAAAAATGAAGGCATAACTCAAGCCTTAGAAGGTGGTTACAAGATGGTACAAGCCAGAGACTAGATTTAACACCCATATCATACGGAATTGATGAAAATAAACAAAAATGTAATCTTTGCGTATGTAAGTTGGTTGATCCAATTGTCAAGTTAAGAACGCTTCCTTTATTTTGGGCATATAAATCATATGCGAAAATCGCAGTACGCGCATATTCGTAAATCAGACATCGAGAGTTTCTCAACAATTCATTCCGAACTACGACCCAACAGATTAATTGAGAACTTTGTTTCGGGATGATTTCTGGCCCTCAGGAATATTTATCCCGTGTACTGACTATGGCAGGAATGGATGAAGCCCAATTCAAAATCTTGCTTTGTGCATTGCTTTCTTTCCCCTTCAGTGCTATTTTCAAGAGACTCCCAGACGCCAGATATACATTAAAGAATGTGTATATTATTGCTGTGTCGTCGTTCTATATCTTTGGAATTTTAAATCTTGGGACTAGTATTTTGACTTTGCAGTTTTCTGCCATTGGCTGTTATTTCATTACCAGGTATGTTAGAACGAACCTGATGCCATGGATCAACTTTTTGTTCTTGATGGCGCATTTGGCCTACAGTCACATACGTGCGCAATTCTTTAATGAATATGATGATACCATCATTGATATCACTGGGGCACAAATGGTGTTGGTGATGAAATTATCTGCGTTTGGATGGAATGTTCATGACGGCAAACAGTCGGTTCAGCCATCAGAATATACCAAAATGAGAGCGATCAAGAATCACCCAACATTGCTTTCCTATATGGGATATGTTTACTTCTATCCATCGTTGTTGACGGGACCAGCTTTCGACTATGTGGATTATGACAAATTTATTCATAATACTTTATTCGATGACGTACCGGAAGAGAAACGCCCAGGAAAGCGGAAGAGAAGAATTCCAAGGAGCGGAAGACAGGCTTTCAATAAAGTGGCACAAGGATTTTTCTTTGCCGCTTTGTTCTTGAAATTGCCCCAATACGTAAATCTTGATTATGTGTATGGTGAAGAATTCGTTCAACGTCGTTCCTTTATCTACAGAATCTTTTACTTGTGGGTGTTGGGAATTTCTCACAGATTGAAGTACTATACTATCTGGCTTATTGCAGAAGGTTCGTGTATTTTGTGTGGAATTGGATACAACGGATATGATGCCGTCAAGAAGCAATTCAAATGGAACAGAGTGCAGAACATTGATCCGATCGCTTTTGAGACAGGACAAAATGTTCACGTATGCCTTGAAGCATGGAACATGAACACTAATAAATGGTTGAAGCATTACGTCTATACCAGAATCGCAAGGAAAGGATCCAAGCCAGGATTTAAGAGCACTCTCTTCACGTTTGCGACCAGTGCGTTTTGGCATGGCACCAGGCCAGGATACTACATCACATTTGTTTTGGGAGCTTTCATGCAAACATTGGGCAAGATCTACCGTCGCAACTTGCGTCCTATTTTCATGGAAGCGGACGGGAAGACTCCTAAGAAGACTAAGATATTTTACGATGCGCTTACTTTGATTGTTACGCAATTGTCATTTGGTTTCGTTTCTCAACCTTTTGTCATCCTTGACTTCAAGAAATCTCTCTACTGTTGGTCAACAGTTTATTTCTACGTCCCTGTGGTTACAGCTATTACTCTTTTCTTATTTAAGGGACCATACGCGAGATCGGTGATCAAATTCTGCCAAAGCTTGGCCCCAGCCAAGGTTGTCCCCACTAAAGTATCAACTCTCACGGCTGAAGAGTCTGCGAAGGTTAATATTGTTGTTGATTCGATTCTCAATGATGAGAATGAAGCCCCTACTTTGGGATTGCCACCAATTGATGCATTGGAAGGCACTAGTACGGAAGAACTACGTGAAGAATTGAAGGATTTGTCTGATGCATGGGGCTCGTTCCGAGGCCGGAGGGGTTCTTTTAGTAACGATTTGGAAGGTTTGAAGGATGCGTACAAGAATTTTACTGATGAAATCAACGGCATCATCCAGGCCAAGCAAGAGGAATCGAGAGCATCTGCGAAATCAAAGAAACGCGATTAGTGACTTCATGTGATGGTGGAGCAAGAAATAAATTTGTATTTGATCAGAAATGTTTATGAGATTATAATGTGTTTTTAAGTTAGCTGTGGGTTATCATACTTTCTAATGAAACAGTCGATTCATTGTATGGTTTTTTTTTTTTTCTTTTTTTTTTTTTCATGAATTTTTATGGATTCTAGGGCGTCGAGAGACGATAAGCGCTATTATGCCACCCTACATCTAATGATTTAACATGGTCTGTTCCACATTCGTGTAGAGTTCTCGATTTGGAAATACAGCCGCTATCGGAGATACCGGTGAGTATTAACTTCTATCTTTCCTTCTCTTTCTGTATCTTGCATCAGGTGCATACATTTCTCTATATTGTGTGATCATCTCGGTCGTATAGCTTATCTGATCTTCCATTGCACCCCACAGGAATTTTATTTAATGAGAATCCATTAACTAAATAATTCTAATAACTAAAGGAACAATATCATTTAATGAGTCAGATCAGCACCATGTAATTGGTTAAAGCTGAATACGTCACCGTATGTTTGGTGGCGTAGCACGTGATCGCAATCTTGACCGTTGCGCTCGAGCAGCTGGACCGTTGAATCTTGCGTCTCGCAAAAGTTTAAACGATTTATACCTCGCTCTTAAACGAATCTAGTCGACCCATTATAAGATGAACGGTTTCAGCCGTTTCTATGTGCGTTCTTCGCTCCACATGCAAATGTTTGTTAGAATGAACTCTACAGCAACCAAATCGCCCACTGGTGTGGTTTTCATGAATATGGGTGGACCGAACAAGAGCAGTGAGACTTACGACTTTCTTTATCGTCTTTTCTCCGACAAGGACTTGATCCCTTTGCCTTTTCAAAAGTATTCTGCGCCCTTCATTGCCAAAAGAAGAACTCCGTCTGTGGCGGAGAAATACGAAGAGATCGGTGGAGGATCACCCATTCGCAAGTGGCTGGAGTACCAATGTGAGAACGTGTGCAAAAGATTGGACGAAATCAGTCCTGACACAGCTCCTCACAAGCCATATGTTGCATTTAGATATGCTCCTCCCTTGACGGAGGATATGTTGACCAAGATGAAGGCAGATGGTGTTACAAGGGCTGTAGCCTTCTCGCAGTACCCTCAATGGTCCAGTTCTACTTCTGCATCCTCGGTTCATGAATTATTCCGTCAAACACAAAAGGTCGACCCTGAAAGATCGATTGAATGGTCCTTGATTGACAGATGGCCAAAAGATAAGTGCTTGGTTAATCCTTTTGCCAAGCTTATCAAAGAAAAAATTGAAGAATTCCCAACAGAGGACAGAGATAAGGTAGTGATTTTGTTCTCGGCCCATTCTTTACCGATGCAAATTGTCAACAGAGGTGATGCATACCCGGCTGAGGTTGCGGCGTCCGTTTATGCTGTTATGGAAAAGCTCAACTTCTGCAACCCATACCGTTTGGTTTGGCAATCTAAGGTCGGGCCAAAGGCCTGGTTGGGAGGCCAAACAGCTGACATTGTGGCTAAATTGGAATTGAATGAGAATATCAAGGGTATTGTTTTGGTTCCTATTGCTTTTACCTCGGACCATATCGAGACTTTGCATGAGCTTGATATTGAGCTTATTGACGAGGTGAAGAACCCACATCTCATCAAACGAGCATCATCTTTGAATGATAATGAGGAGTTTATTTCTGGTTTGGCTGACTTGGTCAAGGCTCACCTTGAATCCGGCGAATACTACTCCAAGCAATTGGAATTGGACTGGGAGTTGAGCAAGGAATACACCAGCTCCACTTTCGATCACCCACGTGAATTATTTGGGCCTCAAACTATCAAAAATGTTTAGATTAGGGAAATATAAAGTAAATAGAAATGTTCCCAAACTTAATCCGAATCGGAATCTTCATCGGGGTCAAACAAATCTAAATTAAGCGCACTTTCCGTAGGAACCGGTTCCTCCTTTCTGGCAGTTTCCTTATGTTCCTTCTGAGTCGCGTTGACTATTGGTTTATCTTCTATGTTTTCGGGATTTCTTGCTTCAGGCTCTTTTGAAGGCTCGGGCGCCATGCTCTTGGTTGTCAACGGATTCGCTTCATCCATATCAATGTCCTTTAAACTGATGTCCGGGGCGGAATCGCCGAGCTCCGCCTTGATCAATTCTTCCGTTTTCAACGAAGCCATGGCCAACATTCCACGTCTCAAAGCATCTTCAGCGGGCCAGATATAATTGTTTGGATGTATCAGCTGCGTTACAACCGTAGCTGGTGCTTTGGAAAACTTCGCTAATTTCATCGAGTAGTTGATCACCTCAGGTACACTAACCTCATTTATTTGACTGACCGGGTCAACTCTATCGTGAGTTGCTGGGAGCTTTGGAAGTCGTTTTAACTCGGATCTGTATGAGATCAACTCCTTAAGTAAATGCTTGGTATGGGTGTCTAGTTCTGAACGAGTTACCAGAACGGCGGCGATTTCTTTGCCTAAATCCAGATGCTTTTTGAGAAAATTTAACTCATTGGTCATAGCATCGCAAATATGTATTAGTCCTTCCACATTTTGGGTGATAGAGTCTTCCTGAAATGAAGAGATGGCCCGGCTCAAGTCGGAAAAGGTAGACTCGAACTGACGTAGACTCTGTGTGATGGCCAACAGATTGAATTTTTCTAGCTCTTGCTGTGTTCTGGCATTGGCATGGAAGTCGCTTTGTGAAATGGGAATGTTTTTGGTGGGATTGAGAGACGAGGTCACATAAGAAGCACCAGGTGTGCCTGGTCGGGAAGGAACCCCATTGCCGTTTGTATTTGAAACGTTAAGTTGATTCAAGCGATTGGACAGTCCCACTCGAGAAACGGGGACCGATATGAATGACTGGTCTTTCTTATGTGGGAACATGAGAGAAAAGCAGTAACTGGCTATTCCAAACTGGAATTACCGATCAACAAGAGTGCGCGCGCTTTCTTCGTGGATGCTACTTTATGAAACGAAATGTGTTCGAATACAGCTCCTCGGATTCCGAGACTGAAGCTCCTCCGAAGAAGGTGAGGCCGTTTGTTAAGCCCGATGGCATAGAAACCCTGACTGCCGCGTCGGTTTCACCTACAACAGAAAGTGTGCAAGATTATATGGTCATTAAGCTTGAAGAACAAGCATCACACAAACAAGAGCCTGGACCGACGCTAGAGGAAACCTCAATCCTTAAAAGCAACTCGATTGGATTTTCGATGATGCAAAAAATGGGATTCAAGATTGGTCAGACTTTAGGTGTGGATAATACGGGTATTTCCGAGCCAATAGCGGTTAAAGTTAAAAAGGGTAGAGCGGGTATTGGCGCAACCCGCACTTTACCACGAGGAACCCCAATTACCCTGGCAGCTGTTGACAGTTACATTTCTCACGCAAAAACGAAAAATGAGGAACAGCGAGATCGGTCCTATCTTTTGAAACTTCAAAAGTACTGTTACCAAGAAAGCGGGGACGACATTGGAGTTCTCGACAATGAGATACTGATTCAAGAAGTCAATGAATTATGGAGAAGCTATGCGGCTCAAACAACCTCGAAAAAAGTGGGAAGGGTACAATTGTTTGGTACGACTGAGAGAGAAATGGATAAAGTGATACAGCCTGTCGAGACTCTGATGTTTGACCTGGAACCACTCAGTTCACAACTCAACCAACTTATAGCCTACTCTCGTAAAAATTACTTTTATTGCCCTTATTGTGGAATAAAATTTGAGAGCAAAGATGATATGCAAGAGAACTGCCCGGGTCCGTACGACCAAGATCATGCCCATTGAAAGATCTAAAAGGCCAGTTCCAAATACTTTCTTCTACTCAATTTAGCTGATTCGTTGGCTAAGTTGATCTCATCGACAGTCAAGAAATTACTTTGCTCGATAAATTTCAAGTTTTTCACATCCTCACCATCAAGCTTGCTGAATACCACATTATGGGGTAATTCTCCGTATAACGGTGGTGGGGCCATCGCACCGACGTACTTGGGTCCTTGAGAAGATGTCCACTTTATAACTCCAGCTGTGGTTTCTTCTTCGCGGCCCCATCGAAGGGCTAGTCTGCATCCGTTAATTGGAAAACCATGCATGAAAACTAATGCTCGTTCGGCAGCTTGTCTCGAATAGAACTTTATATGAGCAATATTCATGAGATGATTAGCGCGGCAGTAGATTATGTGACCAAACAGAAGGAAGTGCGAAATAAGGTCCTCGTCGGTGACTTTGGTAGTGATTCCCTTTACAACAATAACGGTGTTGTTAGGGTCGGTAAACGGGGTAATGGTGGGTTGCTGTTGTGTGATGTGTACCGTTGAAGATGCAGACACATCATTTGGCACTTTCTTTGAAACGGATACTGCCTCCAGACTGCTTCCATTTGCTTGTCCAACTCTGATTTTTCTATGGTTGATGATTATGCTCTTGTTATCTTGGAGGGCAGCCTGTTGGGCCTCAAGACTGATAAAGCGGACAAACCCGAACCCTTTATTGGCTCCTGTATTCGGGTCTGTCATTATCTTTACCTGTTTCACCAATCCCGGATATTCCTTGTCGAACTGGGAAAATAGTAAAGGTTCGGATACATCGGACCCCAAATCGCCCACGAAAATAGAGTAATCTTGTTGGGTCTTTCCTGCTGAGTGTGGTCTAGAGGCAAAGTTATTCCCCGATTGTCGACTCCCATAGTTATTATATCTAGAGTCTGCTTGTGAACCACCAGAGGCCCAGTTCAATTTGAAATAGCGAGAAGAGCCTGGCACCGGTCTTCCCTTATTTTTTATAGCATTGGCCACATCCTTGGAGCTGGAGAACGTAACAAAACAGTATTGCAGGCTTCCCATTTTGTCTCGGATAATTTTCACTCCTGTGGGTGCTTCGCCCATTTGCTTCCATAAGTCAGAGATGGAAGCTTCTGTCCACTGCTGGTCTAAGTCACCCATCCAGAGCTGGTTTTCCGCTTGGGTTTGGGAATAAACTTGCTGGTACGCATCTTTTGCAGGTCTATTGTCGGGTGATCGCCCCGATCCGTACAGTCTGTTGCCTTGGGGTTGGTATCTAGAGCCCCCATCGAAACCTTGAGGTTGACGCTGGTAATTATTGTTGTAGGAACTTCCATACTGACCCGAGTTACCATATTTGTTGGTACCTCCATACGAACTCGAACTTCCGTGTTGCCCTGGGGTCTTTCTTGGTCGGTACAGGTCGCCGCCTTGTCGGCCTCCACCTTGGTAGTATGACATGAGGTTGTATAGTGAAAGAGTAGCACGCACAGTAATGTATGGAAGGTCGAGGCCTGCAGAAAGCCACCTACCCTGGCAGAAACAGAAATGGAGGGATTGCAATCTTTGTTAACAGGGAGTCAGTGGCCGAAGAGGGGTACGCTCAAAAGGGACATGTTTAAATCACATATGTTTCATAAATAAGAATTTCGAACGGTTCACCGAAACCGTGATGTTATTCTTCCGCATTCATTAGTAGATCCACACATCCAATAAAGAACTCATCTTGACACATCTCTCGTGGTACCCACAATAGCCATATTCCACGATGAACGGTATCTATATACGAACTTCTGATTTCGAGATTCTGTATCCCCGAGCTTTTCTGCTTTGGCAGAAATTGGGTGTGTGCGCTGCATACAGTCGTTGCACCTCCAGCCGTAGGACTGTGCCCAATGAAAATGTGAGAAAAACCAATTGTCACATATAACCATCTATCCCAAGTCATGTTTTCTAGAGTCAACACCCGTGGTGCTCTTCGTGTGGCCAAAAGGTTTCAATCTCATGCTGCTCCGGAGGTCAAATCCGCTCCTTTCAACAACAAATACAACTTCAACATAAACCCTCCCCCAGTCCACCTGTACTGGAACATCCGTAACGCTTCGGTCCTTTTTGCATTTGTCCCACTATACCTTGCCGTCGGATACTTGGGCAAGTACACCGGCTCCAATTTGTCTGGCTTTGACAGTTTGTTGGACTTTGCTGACTCCGAGAAGTCTCCACTCAAGGAGCTTAAGTTTGGCGAGCCACAACAGTTGAAGAAGTAATCTAAGACATTGCATATTTATTCACCGTTCATTCAGTGGTTTGCATTCTGCCACCTATTCAGATACGTACACTTTCCCCTCAATAAATCTAAGGCTGACTTGTTTGTAGACCCGCAACAAGCAGTGGTGCTCATATCACTGCGGGTAGATGACGTTTCTCGGGCTTCTTCTCTTGTTTTTGGCTTGAGTAGTAAATACGGCCGAGTCGGGGCCGGCTTAACAAATTGATTTGCCTACATTGGTTTCGCTACATTAGCTGTCCCTTTGTTATGTTTTACCGGCCTTCACCTAAACTGCTCGGCGCTCTTGATCGCTATTCGGTGCGACACTCAACGGCTCCCTGCTGCGGTGATATTTGAGATACAATAGACATTTTTTGTAGAAAATTGGGAACCTATCCTCGTACTCTATTTCCTGGGCCTGGGGTGATCTCTTTTTCAACAGCTACAGGGTATAGGCCAGGGTCCCACCCAGCACCGTAGAAGACGTGTCGTGCGCGGGCGAATTACTTTTCATGACATTCCATTGGGCAGAAATTCTCAAATAGTATTGTTCAACTCTACCGCAACACAATCACCCCCCACACCGTCGATGTTGTCCAGATTAGGGTTGAGATCCGTCACGCGGATTCCACGTACTTCCTTAAGATCGTTGACTACCAGAACAACCATCACAGATCACGCTACGGGTAAGGTCATTACATTGGCCGATCCTGACCACCCAGAACGCGCTGACTACCAAAACCCAGAGCCAGTGTTGGCCCAAACCAAAGATCCATACGGAAAGTATGACTTCCAGCAAATGAGAAGAAACAAGGATGAGCCACTTAACATGGACGACGACTTGTACGACATGTGGTCTCCAGACTACTACCAGTTCGTGTCGGACAAGACCGCTTTGAAGCACAATGCCATCTTCTTCTCCATTGTCATTGGTTTCGGTTTGTCCATCTACTACTTGGAACTCAATCCAGAAAAGCCAGCCATGCCAAGATCGTTTCCTTACGGTGGTTTGGCCAAGGACTTGGGTTCGGGCAGTGCCGAAACCGACTACTTCTATAGAGTCAAGCCAGACCCTGCTGCTGAAGCTGCTGGTGTTTTACCTAACGATGCCGAGATCGAGACCCAAAGAGCAGCATATGAACAGGCCAACGCTGAATTCATCAAGGCTTAGGCGGAGCATATTCATTCTCTTTTACATTTTTGAAGGCATATTTATTCATGAGAATATCACAATCATAAGAAATCCTGTCCGTGTAGACTTAGTGGTAATACTTCTGGGTTGCGTGTTGTCGTACTTATAATTCGCGGATTTGTCTCACAAATCTGACAGATTAATTGAATGTCAGGGGTTCTAGGCCAACCTGCCTGGGTCCGGGTGCCACCAATTTTAGCCGTCACTACGACCATAGCATTTGGTCCATGTGGTCAAGTGAGAAGATGTGCGATTGGGAGAATATCTTTCAACGACCTGGTTGGGGGCTAATTCCTACCTCATATCATCAGCATGTGCCGACCGGTGAAACCCTGAGAAACAGAACAAAAAAAACCGTTACGACATGGGCCATACGTTTATTCAGATATTACTTGTCGTAATAATTGATCTACGTTCTTTCACAAGAGAGCAATTTGCTGAAATCCAGTGGCGTTCTCTACTACCGTGTCTGTTCTGCACACAGTCGTGGCACAAATCTTTCATCATAAACTATCATCAACCAGTTGAATACCTCAGACATTTCATCACACATCCACTCACATCATGTCTGGGAGTGAAAAACTGAAACGATATGGGAAAATAGACCGCCCTTTGCATGCCAATTCCAAGAAGCGAGTCAGAAACGTCGTTGCAGACTCCACTGCTCAGCAAAATAACGAAAATGGGAATAGCCGAATCCAGTCCGATCGCAAACGGTTAAAACCTGACGTCGATTCCTCCACTGAAACTCTGTTGAATGAAAATATTGCTAATGTGATTGCTCGGTTTAATTTGTATGTCAACGAGTTGTTCCAGTTGAAGGAATATGGTTCTCTTGTTGAGTGGAACCCGTCGGATTTCTCCCCTGCCATGAATGAACAGCTACCGGAAATCTTTCAATTCTTCATTGACCAGAATAACTTCAAGTTGATCTGGGGTGAATCTCTGTTGGAAAATATGGATAGCATTCCCTTGCGCTTGCAGAAGAAGAAAATTCAAGAACGCGAGGCTAAACTTCGAGTGCAATACCCCTTCATGGACTCCGTTCTCCTGGAAAGTTCTCAGAAGGAAATCAATTTACTTAAACCATTAGACGGGCTTCCCTCGGTCCCTGCACCACAACCTCCGAAATCCAAAAGTAAAGTTGTGTCCAAGAAGACTGCGCCCAAACTTGCGAAAGTCGCATCTATTGAAGCATCCCTGAGTTCGGGCGAGGAGTCAGACAGTTCTATCGGTATTTCAGACTTGGATACCATCTACAGATTAAAACAAGTGGCATACTCCATTCCTCCTCCTATCATTACACACCCTTCGCATATACCATCTTGGTCTCCGCAAGAAAATGCTGATCATGGCATTCACAAAGATTCTATCTCACTCCAAAAGACTTTAAATTATGTTCCTGAGCCGATACGTATCATTTCTAACTCTACGGGTACATTCATTGCTCCGCTGGTAGAACGCAAGATCGAGAACTTTATGAAACACAAATTCAGAGCTGCTATCATTGATGATTCGGGAATAGAAGTGTCTAACTCTCCCGAAGAAGCTGCCCAGATTCTTGATCAACAGAAGCATTTGCTAAAGCGGCTTTATGACAAGGTCATGATAGAAGAACGTTTCGAACTTAATGGAGACAAAATTGAAAGAAGAAAAATCATGCTACCTAACACAAATGCGAAACTAATGCTGGACCCATTCAGAGAGAGTGGCTCTGTTCTCCCGAAGATTCAAGGAGCTAATAACGACCAAACTTTTCAAGATCATTTGGTAACTCAAGGAATGGCATTTGCTAGGATTCATCAACAAATGAGACGGCTGCATTTAGCACGAGGAAGAAAGGTTGCTCAAATGATCGAACAGCATTTCAGAAAAAAAGCGGGCGAAAAGGAACGTCTTGCAAGAGAGCGTGAACAAAATTTAAGAAGAATCAGCAGACTTGCGATTCAAGCGGTCAAGAAGAGATGGTCCCAAGCCAATAAAGTTTACAGGATATTGCAGCAACAAAAGGATGAAGAGCTTAAGCAAATTGAGGGCCGAGAACATCTCAGCAAGATGCTTGAGCACTCAACGCAGCTTTTAGAGGCTCAGTTGAATAGGTCCTCCAGAGAAAATACTGAATCTGAAATGCAGTCTGACTCAGATGATGACCAAAACTCTAGTGAAGACTCGGAAAATTTCAGTAATTCAGATTCAGACTCTGAAAAGGAGGATCAAGCAGAGACTCAGGCGGGAGATAATACTCTTTCCGTTGACGAATTGAAGAAGAAGTATGCGGAAATCAATAATTCGATGGCCTCATCGACGGAAGCCACCTCTGATGATGATTCTCTGGCAAGTGGGCTAACATCTCTATATAATGGCACTCCTGAGCTTCAAACACACGTTCAAACAGAGTACTCTGAAGATCAAAAGAAGCTTATCGAATCCATCAGAGCACAAAAGAATGAGTTACTTGACTCTGATGACTTTTCTGATAGCATGTCAGAGGATGAGAGCTCTGATGATGAAAGCACATCCGAGTCCGAAACATCTGAATCAGGGTCTGATGTGAAAGAAGAGCCTTCGTCGCTTGCTTCTTTGTATCTGTCTAATAACAACGGTGATATTAAAATGGAAGAGGATGATGAGAATAGTGGCTTGCCTGAAAAGTCACTGTCTCCTGCTGATATGGACGAATCTGACAAAGATGAAAAAGTGGAAGAGATAAATGGATTTAAGGTTAAAGAGGTTCCTCTCCCGTCTCTCCTTAGGGGAACTTTGCGTCCATATCAAAAACAAGGTTTGAACTGGCTAGCCAGCTTGTACAACAACAATACTAATGGTATACTTGCGGATGAGATGGGTTTGGGTAAAACAATTCAGACAATTTCACTTCTTTCATATTTGGCTTGTGAGCATCACATATGGGGCCCCCATCTCATTATCGTTCCGACCTCCGTTATGTTAAACTGGGAAATGGAATTCAAAAAATTCGCTCCTGGATTTAAGGTGATGACCTATTATGGATCACCTCAAGAAAGAGCCCGCAAAAGAAAGGGCTGGAATAAAGTGGATTCTTTTCATGTCTGTATCACCTCCTATCAATTGGTGGTACATGATCATTCCTCATTCAAGCGTAAGAAATGGAGATACATGATCTTGGATGAGGCGCATAATATTAAAAACTTTAGATCAGCAAGATGGAAGGCCTTATTAAACTTTAACACCGAAAATAGGTTGTTATTGACCGGTACTCCGTTACAAAACAATCTCATGGAGTTATGGTCATTGTTATATTTTCTCATGCCGTCCTCTAAAATGGATCAAATGATGCCCGATGGGTTTGCGAACTTTGAAGATTTCCAACAATGGTTTGGAAAACCTGTGGACAAAATTCTAGAGAAAACAACTACTGGGGATATCATAGACGAAAATGTCACTAAACAATTGGATAAGGATACACGGGACACTGTTGCTAGACTCCATCAAGTACTTCGTCCGTACTTGTTGAGACGTTTAAAGAAGGATGTTGAGAAACAAATGCCGGGGAAGTATGAGCATATTGTTTACTGTCGTTTGTCAAAGAGACAACGCTATTTGTACGATGATTTTATGTCGCGTGCCAAAACTAAGGAAACTCTTGCATCCGGAAATTTCTTGTCCATTATCAATTGCTTGATGCAATTGAGAAAAGTTTGTAACCATCCTGATTTATTTGAGGTTCGCCCTGTGGTTACTTCATTTGCTATGGATAAAGCTGTCGTAAATTGCTTTGAAAGTGATGACAATATGGTCAGAAAACTTCTTCATATTGACGATAATTCAACTAACGTCAATTTGGGAGTCCTTAACTTGGATTTTACAAATCTGGAAACATTGAACTATTTTGCCTCAGAATCGACAAATCGCTTGAAATTCACTCAGAAATTAGAAGAGCAGGTTGCTGTTCTTGATGGACTTATCGAGAAGGGAAGAGATATCGAATCACCTGCATTGGACGACATTTTGGAGATCAATAGGTTTTTGAAATTGGAAGAACAGATAAGCCTTAGAGATACGTTGAAACAGATGATCTATTTGAATAATTTGAGATGTCAGAGATCACCATTTTACGGTGAGTCTTTCCTCAAATTTGTTCAAGGGGTAACAAAATCGAAGAGATGCGAAACTGTTCAAACAATGATTCTTGATATTGACCAAAGAAGTAAGCAAATGGAGGAGGTTGTGGATAAATTTGCAATGGTTACCCCTGCTGTTGTTGCTTTAGATATGAAGGACCAAATTATTCCTATCGAAACGCAATACAGGGTCCAGGATGAGGTGGAAAATCGAAATATTGCCAACCCATTCCACCATGCTCAGGTTAAATTATCCGTTGCTTTTCCTGATAAGCAGTTACTTCAATATGATTGTGGAAAACTCCAAAAGTTGGCTACTTTGCTCCATGATTTAGTTGCGAACGGCCACCGTGCATTGATTTTTACCCAAATGACTAAGGTGTTAGATATTTTGGAACAGTTTTTGAATTTCAGAGGATATCGGTACATGCGTTTGGATGGTGCAACCAAGATAGAAGATAGACAATTAATGACCGAGAAATTCAATAGAGATCCAAAAATTCCAGTTTTCATTTTGTCGACTCGGTCTGGTGGTTTGGGTATTAACTTGACTGGTGCTGATACGGTCATTTTTTATGATTCTGACTGGAATCCGGCTATGGATAAACAATGTCAAGATCGTTGTCATCGGATTGGACAAATGAGAAATGTTCATATTTACAGGTTTGTTTCTGAGTACACCATCGAGTCTAATATCTTAAAGAAAGCCAACCAAAAAAGGCAATTGGACAATGTTGTTATTCAAGAGGGTGACTTCACAACCGATTATCTCGGTAAATTCTCTGTCAGAGACTTGGTGAACGATACCAGTATCATTTCTGACTTGCCTGATAAGCCAATTGGTGAAAATGCTAACATGGACTTATTGGCACAAGCAGAGGATGAAGCTGACCGTGTTGCTGCAAAGGAAGCTATGAAAGAAGTTGTTGTGGATGAGGATGACTTCAACGAAGATAGCAAACAAGGCACGCCTAGTCCAGGCAAGAAACCTGAAAGAGGGGATGGTGATTTGGATGATGGTGACTACGACGAGGGTGTGGGTCATATCGATGAGTTCATGTTACGCTTCATTGGCGAAGGATATTACGTGGAGTAACTATTTGTGTTTAAATTAAAACGGAATGCGATAGTTTTCAATACTTGGATAGCTTGAAAGTGTAGCTCGGAGCAGTGCGTGAAATTGTTGTGGCACGTTCATGTGCAGTGAAGTACATATATTTAAAAAAATAGGGGATTATATTGACGTCTCAAATATTACCTTAGATAATTAACCGTTACATTTATGAACAGAATGGCCCTTCATGTTATCCTTTTATGTTTCTATATGATGATAAGTGATATCGGAAATTATATTTGGGATCTACACAAGTATGACATCCATACATCTTGGCATGGTAATACTATCACGTGATATATATGCAGGAATTATCGACGGGACATTATGTTCACCCAAGATAACGCACAAAGTAATTTCTGACCAAGAAAGCCACACCGCCATGTCATCCAGTATCCAATCTTTGTTGAAGTCCGAAAAGGAAGCCGCTGAAATTGTCAATGAGGCAAGAAAGTACAGAACCTCCCGTTTGAAAACTGCCAAAGCTGATGCTCAAAAGGAAATTGATGAATACAAGGCTCAAAAAGAAGCTGAACTCAAGAAGTACGAAGCAGACCACGCTGGTTTAAACGACACTATTGAGAAAGAAGCTGATGCCCAAGTTGAACAAGAATTGGTTGACATCAAGCAAAAGTTCGCTGCAAAGAAGGATGCGGTTGTTAAGTTGTTGGTCGGTGCTGCTACCACACCAACGCCTGAGATGCACATTAACGCATAGGCTGTCGATTAGTTGGATTCAATCTGTTTAATTCTACACTCATTTAGATTTCTTGGGCAAACCGGTAGTAAGCTAACCCAGCTCGATGCATGCCCGTAATAAATCTATTTTTCTCATTTTCACTGTATCCTGAAAGTAGTAATCTTATCCTTGCTACTGTAGCTTGAACGACAGTTATTTTTTAAAAAGAATTACGTATGTACTAAAATCGGCACTTTTAGGCACCCTCCTTGGCCAATTTTTTAAATGCTTTAAGAACCTTCCAGACACGGTTGTCGTAACTCGCAATATTGAGAGCACTAACAAATCCCCAAGCTTTTTTGTCATCGGCGATTGGATAATCAATCGGCGGTGGAATGGCTGTCTTAACTCCAAATGCTCTCAATAGAGGTTTATCCATCACCACAGACTTCGCGTTACAAAGACCTGTCAATCCTTCTTCTCCTCCAAACTTTCCGAATCCAGATTTCTTGCATCCCCCAAAGGGCAATTGACAAACATAAAACGTAGCAAAGTCATTGATGGCAACATTTCCACTCTCCAATTTTCTAGCCACTTCATTACATTTAGCGAAGTCTTTACCAAAAACAGAGTTTCCGAGACCGTACTCTGTACTGTTGGATATTTCAATCGCCTCCTCAATCGTGGTAGCTCTCATCATTGTGAGAATTGGTCCAAAGACTTCATTCTGTGCGATATTCATCGTGGAGTCGACATCAACTAATAGAGTAGGTTCAAAGTAATGTCCTTGAGGATAATTTGGATGCAGATATCTCTTTCCACCGTATAAGAGACGAGCGCCCTTAGAAATAGCATCTTGAATCAAATCCTCAAATTGTTCAAATCTGTTGTCAGAGATCATGGCTCCCATATCGATTTCATCTAGTTGATCAATATCGGAACCAAGTCTAAAGTTCTTAATTCTGTCATCCAAGATGTCAACGAGCTGGTCATATGCTTTGGGTAAGCAGATAACCCTCTCGATACCAATACAGTTTTGGCCGGCACTTTGGAAGGTCCCTCTCAAAATAATCGACGATAGGGCCTTAAGATCAGCCACATCATCCATGACAATAACAGAATCCTTTCCTCCCAACTCGATAACACAAGGAGTCAACTCTCTGGAAGCACTCTCCAAAACCTTGTGGGCGACCGGTTTAGAACCGATGAAAGTGATGTGCTTCAATCCTGGATGAGAGGTAAAATGGTCTGCGTCTTCAGGGAAGCAATAGCAGAGTTGAACGAGATCTTCGCTGATATTGAGCAGACGGAGCGCAGCGTGGATCATTCCAACGAACCAAGTCGAAGACCACACAACTTGCTCGGAACACTTAACGACTATGGAATTACCACTGAACAATGCTGCTACAACAGGGCCCAATAAGTTGTGCAAAGGATAGTTCCAAGAAACAATGGCAGAGACAACACCTAGAGGTTCATATCTCACCTCCGCATTTTTCATTAGTCCCATGAGCAACGAAGATGGGCCGGCCCGAACAGAGGGACGCAATGCTTTTTCACCATTAGAGACGATCCAACTAATTTTTTCCAAGGTTACCATAATCTCTCCCATGGACGCATCTAATTTGGTTTTTCCGCTATCTCTGCATGCCACTCGGGCTATATCTTCTTGGTTATCAATAATAAATTGATTGAGCGTTCTCAATAACTGCTTCCTCAAAGCAAAAGGCGAATTGGCCCACTCCATTTGAGCAGCACTGGCTTTGTTAATCTTCGTGTCCATTTCATCTCTGGAGGTACATGCGAAGGTTCCTAAGAATTGACCGGTAGCAGGGCAGTAACTTTGGATTGTTTGCGGTTCCCCGGCAACTCTTAATCCAATGTTAGACGCATAAAGTCTCTTTCCTTTCCAGTGTGGCTTCGCTTCATCTGGGATTGGATACACTAGCTTCTTTGGTGCTTCAAGCTTATTGTACTTGTTCGGACGTCCCGTGATATACTTTTCATACACATAGTAAACGGCGGGCACAATCACACAAACAAAGAAAGTGGTTGAAATGTGGTATTGCCATTGGAACTCAGCAAAATCAAGATCAATTGCAATCATATTTGCCAATTATTTCTCGAACCAGTTTCGTAGGAAAAAGAGGTACGTTGCTCAAGCTGATCTGAGTTATGTGCAAGCTTGATCGTATAGTCGAGTCTGCGCGCTGGTTCCGAGGCTTGACTCCACTAGAATAGTAACATAATGCTTGAGGCTGATAGCTAATGCAATTGACTATGTTAACACACTTCTGTTTCAGTATTCTTACTGATATCGCTTACTTTGCACCCATTTTCAAAAACATTTGAAAAGAATCATACGCTGGCTTACCTATGTGTCTTTCAGCATATAGTTTGCATCGGATGATTATTTTTCCTCAAGTTTCGCACAATGTAACTTTGCAATTTTATTCATTATTTTAAATATTTGTGATCACTGATGTGAACACACGAGCATATGGAATTTTCGATATATCTACTGTTAAGTGACATGTGTCTTAAAGTCAAAAAACTAATTATACAATTCTAGTTCTCGTCTCCAGGCGCAATGTCGTTAATACCGGTGATCAAGTCATCAAATTCAGACGCAGTTCTATTCTGAACAATTGCGCTGATTAGATTATGGTCAAGGTAGTCAAAGAGAGAATCGGTTAACTGACTTTTTTCTTCAACCCCTGTGAAAACATCGTAATTACTGGTTTCATCAACGGGTGGGATCACGTCGTACTCTAAGACATCGTCTCTTGAAAATATCTTTTCAGGAATTTTTGCGAGAACTCTATTCTCTCCAGACAAAATAGCAAATCTAACGAGATTTACCGGAATATCAGTGGAAGGTGGCTCCTTGGAGCCTAACCATTTGCTCAACCATGATGATTTAACGCCTTCCCTCTTAAATGAAAACAACTCCATGAGCTCTTCATGAACAAACTGTTTATGTGCTTGGTCCTTCCAAAGCATTCCAGCACGAATAAGGTATGTTTCACTTGCTACCACAACTGAATCATCCTTGTAAACTTCACTTACTTTGACAGGGGGTTTCGTCGCCAAACCAATGACTGCAAGCATTTGTAATGCACAATATGGATGAGCGAGGAATGCTTCTTTAAGTGCGGCACGAGCTTCCGAAGTTTTATTCAAATGGAGAAGAGCCAAAACCTTTGAAAAAGCAAGACCAGGGGTGAACCATTGTTTATACGTCTGACACAATGGAGAGTCCACGAAATCCACCAAGTACTGATATTCTTCGCTCAAAATGGCATAGTGATCAATGAAAAAACGTACACCAATAGGGTCCTCCGCAGGCGATAACGACAACAAAAGCTTACAGTAATTCAAAGCGGTAAAGAACGTATGCCTTTCTCCCAAACCAGAGATTATTCTGAAAATGCAGAGATAAAATTGTCTGTTCATAAAGCGCTCGTATGGAAGTTTCATCAAGCCTGTTTTTCCTTCCCAAAGTAATTCGTGGAAGGATTTGTCAAGACTTCTGTCAAACACAAATAGGCATTTTTCAACAAGAGCATTGCTTGTAGCTTTATTATTGCCTTCTCTCAATATCACCATAGCGACTTGTAAAAGGGTTTCCACATGGTATGGGTGTTGCTGCAAAAGCTGCATCAACGATTCCGGATCCGGAGTCATGACCACGGACGCATAGAACCTAGAGTTGGCAACGCGCTCTTGAACGGAGTTTACCTTCTCAAAGTTAAAGTACTTGATGCCCAAAGCCTTCTCGTTTCTTGCTTTATGTTCTAAAAGGCCGAGTTCTTCATTCTCTTCTTTGTAGTCCATGATATTGATTACGTCATTCAACAGTAACTCTTTCATTGATAAAGGCTTTTGCAGTGTAGGAATCCAGTCATCCTTGATTCTTGTGAGAAGCAACTTGCGCTTCGTTCCTGGTACACTTCTATGATCTTTGCCTCCCCAACCTCGGGTTAGACGGGCCAATTTTTTGAACTGAGCCAAAACTTCTGGCGAGATGGCCAATGAGGTGGTGCTATTGGCATCTTCGATAGTTTCGAGAGAGAGGTTACCAAACAAGTTCTTAAGTTCAGTGTCTGGATCCAAATTCTTGGAAGTGGCAATAGATAGCAACGGCAAACTTTCTCTCAATCTTGCAGTTGTGAAGTGTAAATAATTGGAGTCAGAGTACGCGACAGGAATATCAATATCATCGTATGTTTCCTCCGATCCGCCAATTTCTGGCTGGTCTGGAGTGCATGATGGCGAAACTACTTGGTTCTTCTGGCTCATTTCGTTTAAGTATCTTTCCAACTCTCTTTCCTCTTCCAATGCAGCTCGCTTCTTGCTCTTCTTTGTCTTTTTCGAACTTTTCAGTTTCAAGGATATACCTGTGTCCATAGGCTCAACTGTGTCGGATGTCTGGCTGATTTGGTCTTGTTCGTCTTCGTGTTCAGACTCATCTCCTCCCAAAAGAGCAAAAAGATTTGCCTTAGCGGCCCCAGTATGCTCCCGTTCTCTTTCAGTTTCCACATCCGTATCCTGTGAGCTTTCAGATTCCTGTGACTTTTCCGAATCTTTTAACCTTTCTAACCGCCTTAATGCTCTTGAACTCATGGTTGGTACTTCGAGCCTGCGGTTATCGCTAACTTGGTGTACAACCGTATCAGTATATGCACGTTTTTCCACCGCACGAAAGTTGCAACTTTAGGCTATTATTCTACGCTATTTGCATATGAAGTACAGGGATTCATGGAACGATGTATTTATTTTTTTTTTCACTTCTATATGTGCTCAATGGTTAAGGACCGGTGCAGATTTCTTGAAGCTTCCAGCACCTTGCTTGTCGTCTCCCTTCTCTAAGATGACCTTGATGATTTCATCCACCTTGAGTGAAGAGCCGAACTCGTTTTGTAACTCAGACTTCGACGCTTCATCTAGCACACCTTCAACACCTCCTTGTCTGTTAACGAACACCTTGAATACAGAAACAACTTCAGAGAGCGCAATGGTAGTGTCTCCAGCTCTGTACTTCTTAATCAATTCTGGATTTTCCGTGAAAATAACGAAATCGTTGTCAGTTCCTTTGAAGAAGATTTTATGAGGTTGTGACATTGTGTTGAGGTGATTTGAATTGTATAGTAAAAGAAACGGGGGGAATTTCACTCTTATATATTTTCCATAGTGGGGTCACACTAGCAACCATAATAGGAGCGTAGGACAATACACAGTACAAGAGGTACGAAGAAGCCTTATGATGTCATGGGACAACCAGAATATTCCACCAACTCTTTTTCAACGTCATATTATGCCCGATGATTAATAGGTACTATTACAACCAAAAACCAATTGCAAAAATAAGATAACTTTGAATATTTGGAATCCAAAAAAAAACATAGTGAAGGATGCGAGGTTCGAACTCGCGCGGACAACAGTCCAAAAGATCTTAAGTCTTCCGCCTTAGACCACTCGGCCAACCCTCCAGTAATATTCACGTGTAGCTGATAAAAGCCTATGAGCTCAAAAATGTTATTAGACACGTACTATATCATCAAAACTCATGACTCTCGTGGGCCCTTTATGTCCCACAGGTATTTCCACCGGTTCATTTAGATTTTACGAGTAAGTGCCTTATTCAATTCTGATCGCGAAACTATAGATTCATACACATTTTACAATTTAGTTTGGATATGAATGTGCTTCTTTGAGAGTATTGTGACGGAAGTGATCCGATGCAAATAATCAGCGAGGCTCAATTACAACCGCGTGTGTTCCCATGTACTTTTCGAGGTAAGTTTCTCCATTGACGGTAGACTTTTGGCTCTCATCAGTGTTCTTAAGCAAGATCTCTGTAATTTGATCTTTAAATGCCTTTTTTTCAACATCTCCGAGATGAGTAATATAAGATCTAGTTTCCCAATACTTGTAGACATCATCGTAATTGATCGGAAGACGGTAAAATTGAAAGATTTCTTTAGTGATAGGTTTGAAGTAGTCATTTTCCAAGAGTATTTTTTTCCATTCACCCCGACGATATTGGGGAACGTGGACATCGTACGAATAGGCAAATTCCACAACTTTGCGATTCCACAAATCATGGTCAAAAAGCTTCTTAGCAAAATCAAAAGGAAGGTCGTTCGTTGGCTTAATTTCTCCAACAATTTCAAAGTCACTGAAACCTGTTGCAAGATTTTGACCTGGTGATTCCGCGTCGAAATTCCAAATAAACCCCGCCTTGCCATCTCGGCGCAATACTCTTTTCATTTCCTTTAACGAGGCCGAGTCACTGAACCAGTGAAATCCCTGAGCAACAATAATTGCATCAACAGAAGCATCAGGAAGTGGAATTTCATATGATGATCCTTGTATAGCGTCAACACTTGGAAAGGTTTCTCTGAAGCTTTCCAACATACCCAGAGAAGGTTCGACGACTTTGATGGTATCAAAACCAAGGTCCAATAACTTGGCTGTGAACTTGCCTGTCCCTGCTGCAAGTTCAAGAATCAGACTGGACTTATGCAAGTTTAAGCTGTTAGTGAACGCTTTCACGATCGAATCGGGGTAGGTAGGTCGTAACTGATTGTACAACAAATGGTTCGAATTAAAGGAATTGATAGCGGTGGGATGGGCTGCGATTGAAGCTTTCAAAATTCTCGAAGTCAGTTTCATTTGATATGGGTTATATTCCTATTTTCAGCCCAAGCGGAAATGACGGCGAATTCGGGCCTTCCCCATTCTTATGCACGCACGTGCAGGATATTCTTAAATGGTTCGAATTCCGGGGTTCGCGCAACTCGATCCACGCCTAATTTATGACAAAGCAGGTCATTCTTTTCATGCTCGCTCAGATATATTTATGGAAGGCTGAAGGAGATGTTTGCCTGTTCATTCGCAGAGAAGTTCTTTTCAACCCTATTATTAATGATAAATTGTTCTTGACAAAACAGATCTATCTGACTTCATACTATTCCGATATAGTGTAACGGCTATCACGGTTCGCTTTCACCGAGCAAACCCGGGTTCGACTCCCGGTATCGGAGATTTTTTTGTGAATTTCAAATTCACCTTTTTCATCTTTTTTGTACTGACCAGCTAAAATATACGTAGTTTCATTGAGATAGTTTGTATTTCATCTAGGCAATTACCTTCATGTTAAAAATACTTACTTCTTCTTGGGAGCAGTCTTGCCATCTGGGATGGTGAACAAGACGATCTCGTCACCCTCGGAGAGGTCCTTGTCAACTCTGTAGTAGCCCTTTCTCTCAAATTGAATGACATCACCGGTCTTCAAAGATCTGACGTTCACGTCAGCAATGGCTTGGCTGGGGAACTCAGTCTCAGCAGTGATGAAATCTTCAAAGTTGTCACCTTCCTCCAACTTATCCTTAGTGATCAAGTGATCGAAATCAACCAACTTTACGTTGACCTTATCTGGAGTGTCAGCCAACCAAGTCACCTTCTTCTCAGTCTTACGGAAGTCACCTTCTAAGTGCAATTCAGCGTCAATGGATTTCACAACGTTATCCTCCTTGTGGATCTTGTTGATGATAACGTTACCCCAGTCCATGAAAGTGATTTCTTCACCTTCAGCGAATGATTGAGCATCAGCTTGGTCAACCAAAACATCCTTGGAGTAAATAACCTTCTTCAAACCAACTTCAGGGTTTTTCTTGTGCTTTGGCTTCTCTTCAGAGTAAGCCTCAGCTGGACCATTAGAAAGCTTCACAGGGACAGCGTTTTCGGCGTCGACAGCGGTATGACGAGGAGCAACAGGGTCAATGACCTTCTTGTTCAACGCCCAAATGGAAGACCAGTCGAGGTTGATGATGTTTCTGGATGGGCCTTGGGCAATGATGAAGTTTCTCAAACCTTCGACAGTCATACCTCTTCTTCTCACACCCCTAACGGTTGGGAAACGAGGGTCATCCCAGTTGCCAACGTAGCCCTTGTCAACGAACCATTGCAACTTTCTCTTGGACAAGAGAGTTCTGATAAAGTTAACTCTACCAAAGTCCCAAATGTCAACATGACGCAAGTTCAAAGTCTTTTGCATCCATTCGTATTGAGGGTTACGGTCTCTGTATTCGTTGGTTCTCAAAGCGTGAGTAACACCTTCAATGGAGTCAACCACTGGAACACAGAAATCGTAAGTGGGGTACATCTTCCATTGGGTACCAGTTCTGTGGTGAGGAGTCAAGTTACATCTGAAAATGACAGGGTCTCTCATGGCCTTGTTCAAGTCCTTGTAGTCGATCTTGGCTCTCAAACAGTTCTTCAAGCCCTCTTCGGTACCGTTCTTCATCTCCTCAGTGAAAACCTTCAAGTTCTCCTCCACGGATCTTTCTCTTCTGGCAGATGGTTCACCAATCATTCTTTCTTCTCTCATCTTTTCCAATGGAGTGTCGTCACAGTAGGCGTGGCCCTCCTTGATCATTTTCAAAGCCAATTCGTACATCTCGACAAAGTAATCAGAGGAGTAAGTCACTTGGTCACCCTTAATGCCCAACAAGGCCAAATCCTCGATAATAGAGTCTTGGAACTCGGTCTTCTCCTTGCTTGGGTTCGTGTCGTCGAATCTGATAATCAACTTACCCTTAAAGTTGTGGGCAAAGTATTCGTTCAACACAGCAGCTTTGGCGTGTCCAATGTGCAAGTATCCAGAAGGCTCAGGAGGGAAACGAGTGACCACCTTACCCATTTGGGCGTTTGGCAAGTCGATAGCGAAGTTAGCCTTGTGGGTTTCCTTCTTTTCACCCTTAGCAGCCTTCAATGACTTTCTCAACTCGTTCACGGCCTTGGTGGTCTTGTCGGCCACGTCGAACTTGGAGTCAAGGCCGACGAAGCTGTACCATCTAGAGATGTTGGAGTAGACAGCGTTCTTGATGACAGAACCCATGACAGCGTTCGCTCTCAACACACCCCACACGGCAATGTCCGCCAAGGAGAAAGAGTAGCCGACCAAGAATGATCTAAAGTTCAAGTGAGCGTCCAACTTCTCCAAGTCAACAGCCAAAGCCTTGAAATTCTTGTTGGCCAACTTCTCCAAAGCAAATTCCACCCAAATAGAGCTGGCATCAACAGAGGAAGAGATGGATGGAATCAAAGTAGCGAGACCCTTCAACGACTCCAATTCGCCAACGTAAGTCTTGTCACCTGTCACGAACTTGGCAGTGGCATCAGTCTCACCCACAGACTTTTCGTCCACGAATTCGACGGTCAAGGAAACATCAGATTCTTCCTTGACAAACTCGGATGCGATGATAGTAGAGTACGCAATAAAAGGTGCCTTTGCGGCAACGGTTAAAGTAGCCATAGTGGTATCCGTAGTTTGCGGGAATAGGTTTTCTTCCCTCCATATGTAGGCGGAAAAAATCCTCAGTCTTGGGTCACGTGTCATCCTGACCGTATGGCCCTGGTCGCTGACAGGCAACAACTGTAATGTTTCCTTTGTATCGTGTCCCTAGGATTAATAATGCAGCTTGATCTTTTGAGTTTCGCTATCCTTGTCTACCCACGGTAACAAATTTTTCGTCTTCACCGGAATTCACATTTTTGCCAGACTCTAACAAAACTGAAGATTGTCACGAACACTTCAGACCACCACGCACACTAAGACGTACCTTTGTTTTCCTAAAAAAAAAAAACCCATCAACAGATTAATACGCCCCGTGAGATAATCACTTAGATCACCCATGCGGTCTCCTACATCCCGGTAGTCTCTGTAAACCTGACTCCGGTTCCATTCTTCCCGGATCATAGCGCAGACTGCACCTGGCGCATTATCTGTAATGACATTGATTAAGTGTGAAGCCATACAGTCACAAGCCACAGGTAGCACTTGCGGCCCACCATGTCCAAAGACCCGATACAGAGACCTACAGCCAAACGATCGCCGTCAATTCTAGTGACAGATGTGAGATCAAATGTGGTGAAAGGTGCCAGGGCGCCCTTTGCCGGCCACAGCTATCGAAAGCAACAACAGCAGCAGCTTCAACAGCAACTGTCCCCGGGCGGCGGCCACCAACAGAACGCCCAACCGGGTAGTCTTCACCGGAGAATTTTATCCAGAGCCAATAAATATACCGACATATCCGTTGATAAGCTTCTCAGCAACTCGAGCGACATTCCATCGGGACAGAGCCGATTACCACTTTTGAGTCAGGGGACGGGCCATTTTTCCCCTCCCCAACGGAGCATGTCACCTAGTGGAGTAGATTTGCTGATATCTGCAGATCGGCGCCGCAGAAATATCCGAAGCATTCCCAAGCTTTCCCAGAGCTTACCCACTCGTACCTCCAAAAACTCCCAGCGGTTGGTATTGATTCCGGATGAACATGGTCCCATTCCTCGGCTTGATTCCCATTCCCCCCCTAATGCAGATCACAAGATGATAGATTTACCCCAGCAAACATACCGAAGCCGCGCCGAACTTATGCTGAAGGATGCCAGGGCCAAGGAACTCAGCCGAGTGACCGCATATTTCATTTGCGAGGAATTCAATTTGGAGGCGCTTCTGGATTTCCTCGGAGAAAATCACGAGGTGAACCCCCGAGTGTACGATGAGGCCCTTTATGTTCCGTACGTCCTCCCCCTCCTTCCTGGTACTGATGGATATCGCGTAAAGTCAAACGACTCGGCCAAGTCGGCTTCGAGCAAGCTCTTTGTGGAGAACATGATCAACAAAAGTGAGCAAACCGATCATTTGTATGAGTACTACTCAGGGGTAGAGACCCCCGAGGATGCCAATAACTACTCGATGGACCCAGAAGAGGGAACGGCCGACAACAGTGGACCATTTGATCCTTCGGAGCCACAATTTTTCGCCCCTCCAGATTTAAGCTCTGACAGTGATACTGGAAGTACTGACAGTGAAAGCAGTCGCAACAGCCAGCAAGTTACAGAATTAGAAGATGCTCGCGTAAAAGACGACGAGGAGAATTCCAATCAGAAAGGCAAACCGAGAGACCAAAAGACATCATCGCCTGATCAAACAGAATTGACAAAACATCATGGCGAGATGTTCATACTCCGTTATGGTATTGTTGTATTTTGGAACTTGTCGGAAACGCATGAAAAGAATATCTTGGCAGATTTGGCATTTGCATCAGAGACACCAGAGCCACTTCTCATTAACCCCATAAGTGAGCAGGATATTGAAACGGAAGAGTTCCATTTTGAGTACGACCCTCAAATAAGCAGGCCTCGAATCTACAATGATATGATCACTCTCAGAAGTGGAGACCATTTGATTAAATTGACGATGTCCTATGCAATTGCCCAACTGACAAAACTTTGTCTTTTTGAGAGTCGCATGGTCCACAGTCTTCAACTGATTTCGAAGCTCCCCAAGAAACTTGCCTTGACTGGTAGATTAGGCTTGAAACGTCAACAGCTCTTAAAAAAATCAGGAAAGTTATTCAAGCTTAGAGTCGACGTCAATCTTTCAAGCTCAATTTTGGATACCCCCGACTTCTTTTGGTCAATCGAGCCAGCATTGCATCCTTTGTATACTGCTGTGAGAGAATATCTTGAAATCGAACAACGGGTTCAAGTATTGAATGATCGTTGCAAAGTCTTCTTGGAATTTTCAAATATCATAAGTGACAGCATTAATGAGTCAAGCACTGCAAGGATTACAATGATGATTATTATCATTATTTTCATGAGTCTTGGTGTGAGCGTGCTTGAGTTCGTGCTTGAAATACTATAAATGTGCGATCATGTACTGGCTACGTGCTCGCAATAGTTGGCCAAAAATATCATCGGGGGCTGAATACATACCAATGCATATATCCAATCGTTTGTCAGTGACGTAGTCTCGAGGTGTATTTAATATGATTTCAGTCCAAGTGATGATGTGAGATGGTGCACTACCCCAGTAAAGAGATGTAGGAATCCACGCATCAACCAAGCATAGCATGACTCTACCTTCCAGGTATGCCCCACAGGGTATTAAGAAAGAAATTGAGCATAAAGTTAGCGTTTCTGGGAACGCCAGAACCAATAAACCGGTCAACTTCACTATTCGAAGTGCTACCGCTGCCCATGCAGATGAGAACCCCACAAATTACTCAGACATAGACATGGCGCCTATTGATATGATGGACGAAGCGGAAGATATCCTGAACTACGTTACAGAATCAAGAAATACAGGCTCCATTACCCAGATCACGGACGATATGGAACTAGATAAGTTTTATACGCAAACCGTGCCTGTTCACCTAGAAGGAAATGTATCATACCTAATTGTTGACACAAACTTCCTTTTGTCTCACTTGACTACTCTTGACCAACTAAAATCATTGGGGAAAGTATTCTTCCTCAGGATAGTAATTCCAATTGCAGTTATTCACGAGCTTGATGGCCTAAAGAGTGTGAACAGACATGCCCATCAGGAGTCAAATGTATCCGATCAGTCCGTTGCTCGTTTGGCAAGACAGGCGAACGACTGGATTTACAGTGCCCTATCAGATCCCACGTCGACCGTCATGGGACAGAATTCGAATCAACGATTGAACAAATTGGCGGTGAAGGATGACGCTATCCTTGACTGTTGCTTGTACTTTCAAAAGGAATTCCCGCACACCCTCCAGGTACTCTTGTCTAATGACAAGAATCTTTGCATGAAAGCACTTCTGAACCAGGTGCTCACGGTCAGCCACCGAAAGAGCATGGACGCCCGGTTGATTGCTGAAATGATACTCAATGAAAATGTTCACAGATTTGGTGAGATTGCTCGCGATACAGCAGTTACGAAAGAAGTTGAGGTCAAAATTTCTCAGAACCCGTCTTCAATTGGCAACTTGTACCAAGTAATCTTCCGGGAAGTGCTGGTGTTAGTGGTTTCGGTGGTACAACACTGTATGAAATTGGAATACGGCGACGACCTCGAACTCTTACGCAATTATGACAGCAAGAAAGTGGTAGCGTTGGGGGATGCAACAGATATCATCTTAGAATACTGGCTCCCGGTGTTTTCGTCATATCTCCGTCAGTTCAAACAATTCACAATACAGCACCATGCCGAGGCCAAGGAAATGTGCACATCCCCCACCGACAAGCAAAGTCTTGACACATTTCTTGAGTTTTGGACCAAGGTCCTACGCATACTTTACGAGCGCACAATGGATCAGAAACAGAATGGTTCTTTGGGATTATTAATACAGAGATGGCACGAATTATCCGAAACGGTTTGAATACAGCTATTGACGGCGGACCATTCCAATCCGTTTTCTCCGGGGTGAGATTTGCTTTTGTTTAACCTTCACTTCGGGGGGTTCAAGCTTTATCTTTTTTAACCTAGAGCCACTGGACGTGGGTTTTTCGATTTCCCTCTTTAGCGACTGTGTCGATTCCTCCTCAATTGAGATCTTCTCCGATTTCACTATACTCGACTTCCATGTAAGCGAATCATTTACTGCCGTAGAGATGTAGTTCCAGAGGAACAGTGCGTTGCCACTGGCAGCCTTTGCACTATGCTTCAACGTGAGGTTTCTGTAGGCGCTGCACACCGCGATGTCGGCAGTGTCATGGTTGTACTTTGAGAGGGATTCGGACTCATTGGCGTGTTGACGCTTGTACTTGTCTATGAGCTGTGATCCATTTACCGTTTTGTAGTTTTCCTCGAGGTATAAGGTGTAGTTGTCCTTGGAACGCAAGGCTTCCTCGAGTTTGGCAATCTTGAAGAGCAAGAAGTTGTGGTTGAACAAGCTGTGAGTTAGCTGCTGGCTGAAAAATGCAGACGCTGCTTCTGCATCTGCTTGTTGCAAATGGATTTTCCAGGTGAATTCTTTGGTGAGAGGTGCCTCCACCTCGACCGCGTTGTCCTCCGGGGCAGAGAATCGTAGCTGGTGGGAATTGGCGAACACGTCCTCTAACTGGGACACAAAAACCGATAATTTGGCCGAATCAAAGTCCGACAACCCCGCCACCACCGCATTTTTGTGCACCGTTTCTTCCGTGGGGCAGTCGTGCCAGAGGCGGACCAAATCGGTAACGTAAACTGCGTATGGCGAGCGACGGGCGAACCCGTACATAAAGCGGGAGTCGCCAATCACGGTACATCTCCAAGTCACTGGCAGCGGATGAGCGTCCATATTTCCCAGGTCGAAGAGCTTGTCTCGAGAATCAAGCAAAGAAGCGAAGCACACGGCAGATCCATTATTGCCATTGCAGGAGTGCCTGGTGCAGGCAAGTCCACCGTGGTGGACCAATTGTTGCACCGGTTACGCCAGGAAAACGTCTCGTGCACGGGGTTTCCCCAGGACGGGTACCACTACTATCGCCACCAATTGGCCCAGTTTGACGATGCGGCCGAGGCGATTCGGCGCCGAGGCGCCCCGTTTACGTTTGACGGCGCCCGGTTCGTACTGGACATAGAGCGAGTTCGGGGCGGGGAAACTATCCGGGTGCCCCTGTTTGACCACAGCCAAAAGGATCCGGTGGAAGACGATATCGAGATCGATGCGAACACCCAGGTGGTGCTCGTGGAAGGGAACTACGTGGGGCTCACGGACGAGCCCTGGGCCCGTATCGGCACCATGTGCGACGAGTTGTGGGTGGTGGAGGTGGATCGCGATTTGGTGCGCGAGCGGCTTATCCAGCGCCATGTGGCCAGTGGCGTGTGCAGCAACTTGGAGGAGGCCACAGAGCGGGCGTTGGGACTGGACTGGCAGAATGCCATCTACGTGATGGAACACACCCGAGTCCCGGATGTTGTTTATAGCCCTGAACCCAGTGGGTAAACGAAGATGCGAAAGCGCATGGCCGGTGCGAGCGACGCAGGCACCTGTGGCAGGAAAAACGACTTCTGACCCAACCTGTAGTTCCACCGCATTAGCTACTAGAACAATCAAAGAAGAAAAAACAAAACAAAAAAAAACATTCAATGAAGCAGGCCATTTCTGCAGCTACGCGGTACTCCAGTACGGCTGGGGCCGTCCACCGATGTCAACGATGGTGGGTGCGGCCCAAGAATGGGCCACGGCCGTGTAGGAGCATACATGTATACCCCAACGGAGAACGCATGTCACTTTGACCAAACAATCGGCAAACACGCCCCACCGGCTCGTATATGGCCATCTCCACCCCATACGAATGGGCGAATGATTTGATCCGGAAATAATCAGCCGTTTTGGAATCATGCCACCTGACCCATCTGTCACTCTGGTGCAGGCGCACCTACTATATATAACCCATAGGCGTTCTTCACGGTGAAAAACTGGACCCTACACATTGAAAAAAAAATTAATCCACATCTGTCACCATGATCGATATCCACGACACATCCCTTCCCGTGCGCGAGCGCATGGAGGCCTTGATCAGATTGAAGCAGAAAGAGATCACCGACGGCCTTGCGGCGTTAGACACCACCACCTTCCGCACCGACAGCTGGACCAGAGGTGAGACTGGTGGCGGAGGCCAGTCGATGGTGTTGCAGGAGGGTACCACTTTCGAAAAGGGCGGGGTCAACATTTCTGTTGTCCACGGCAGCTTGCCTCCCCAAGCAGTACAGAGAATGAGAGCCGACCACAAGAACTTGAAAGGCGGTGTTGACGGTTCGGTGGGGTTCTTTGCTTGTGGCTTGTCCATGGTTATTCACCCCCACAACCCCCACGCCCCCACCACTCACTTGAACTACAGATACTTCGAAACCATCGACCCTGACACCAAGGAGGTGAGTGCGTGGTGGTTTGGCGGAGGATGCGACTTGACCCCATCGTACTTGTACGATGAAGACGCCCGTCACTTCCACCAGACGCATAAGGATGCTTTGGACAAATACGACACCACGTTGTACCCCGAGTGGAAGAAGTGGTGTGACAAGTACTTCTACATTGAACACAGAAACGAGACCCGTGGTGTCGGTGGTATCTTCTTCGATGATTTCGACAGCAAGTCGCCCGACGAAATCTTGCACATTGTCGAGTCTTGCTTCGATGCATTCTTGCCCTCGTACGTACCCTTGATTCAGAAGCGTAAGGACCAGGAGTTCACCGAGGAGCAGAAAAAATGGCAACAAATTAGAAGGGGTCGCTACGTCGAGTTCAACTTGGTGTTGGACAGAGGAACAAAGTTCGGTTTGCTGACCCCAGGCTCGCGTGTGGAGAGTATCTTGATGTCTCTTCCCCAGACTGCGAGCTGGTACTATGACCACCACCCCGAAGAGGGATCCGAAGAGGACAAGCTCTTGCAGGTGTTGAAGAACCCCATTGAATGGGTGTAAATATATACAATGTCAATGCACAAGAACCCTAATACAAATCGACTTTTGCTGTTGCAGGCTACGGCCCACGGAAACAGTACCGAAACTTATCCTTCGACCCGAGGCCACTTCCCGTTAACAAATGAGTACAAGATACCAAATTAAAAAAAAGGTGATTTTGCAAAAAAGGATTGCGCAAGCCCGGAATCGAACCAGGGGCCCAACGATGGCAACGTTGGATTTTACCACTAAACCACTTGCGCTTGTATGTCTGAACTGGCCGGCACTAATACCTAGCCATACGAAATCAACATCAACCAACATCATGAAGGTATTGCTCTTCTCAAAATTCAAATTGCGGGGATCTTCTCCGCTTTCAAAATGAACCAATCGAATATGCCTTATTATTCAGTGACTCATCGGGAGACTGTATGCCAGGCCCCTTGCAACGTGATATGGTCAATTAGCCTCCTCGGTCTCCAGGCCATAGGCGAACAATAGAAAACGCAGACACAGTGAGTCCAAAAATAGATGGCTGTCTCCATGAATTGACACATTATAGTTCCGACTTGGATATACAAACGCAAACTGAACGGTTAGGTCAAATTAAACAATCTACGGTCTTAGTTCGCACCCTGACACTTTCAGCCGTTCATAATTTTTGCAAGTAATACTCCTACTACCACGGGTTCATGTGCGCACCAAAAAAGTCGCAGGGTTGTTTCAATCAAGTCATAGTATGCTTAAAGCGAGTTCATTTTAGTCTAAGCATTCGGTCTTTGACAAAAAATCCCCCAATAACCTCGAAGCGGGTGTCTTCTATTTCGGCAAGCCCCATCCGAAAGATAAGGTGATGCCAATGCCCTCACACCGTTGTCCTGCCTGGAGGAACAAGCTGCATCGCAGACGTAAATCCTGTTTTTTTTTGCTGGGTTAAATCGCTCTTTTGCATATGTTACACTTGAGATAGACATATTTATTCCCGGTTCCTTGCTTTAGCTATGTCCCATTTTTTCGTCATTCGCCCCTAATTCAAAATTGAAGTTTTTCCAGGTTTATTCCAAGACGACGTATTCTATTCCCATTGCTATTGATAAGAGTTCCTCGTCTCCGTGACCAGTACTCCACTCGCCGATTATTTAGTCTTGACCAGTTCATTTGTGGTCGCCGTTATTTCAAAGATTCAAAATGTCTGACACTGAAAGTTATGCATCCTCATCCCGCATCCGCGGCGGTGACGCCCCCCAAACCCATATCGGAGAAGAATTGAATGATCACAGATACCAGGCCGAGACACTTCCACCCCCTGAAGACTCCAGCGATGAAGAAGTCATGCCTCTTCCTCATGACCACAAACACATTCAAAAGGCGCAATCCTCCCTGAGACAAGCTCAACAACAACTGCGCGTGAACCCACGGCTGAAATTACCCACCGAGATTCCTCGTTATAGAAAGAACTCTCGCTCTAACTCCATCGGGAATGACCAACCTGCAATGTCGAAGATTAAAACCAACGACAGTATGTTTTCTTCGGTGGAAGTCAATGCTGGCGCGGCTTTCCAGAAGAGAGACCGCAGGCCATCTCGTTCTTCGGTTGACCTGGAGGCGGACTCCCATGCGTCAAGATCATCCCAGGAGACAGAAGAGGATGTCTGCTTCCCAATGTTACGGGAGCATGTTCGTATCAACGGAATTGATTTTGATGAAATCGATGATTTCGTCAATGAAGAACGCGAGAGCGAGATCGACATGAAACGCCAAACGGAGATGATTGCCCAAACAACTGCCATGAGAGTGGACACCACTAGAGCGACAGGAAGTGAATTGTATTCTTCGGAAAAGAATCCAAATAAGAACACTATGAAGTATACTCCTTCGAATATCTTATGGAACGACCCAAAGAGGAAAGAATCTCTTAAGCCAGCGGCCGGAACAACAGTATCGGATTCATCAGAGGATTATATTGATGACAAGAGATTTGATGATGAGTCTTCCGAAAATGTAAAATTTGGAGGCACAAGAATTAATGACGGCGATTTGATATTGCCCGATCGGTTTTCTTTCTTCCATTCCGACAACGAAGAAACAGTACATTCCCCCGACCTCCCATCATTAATCCGCGAAGACCAAAGCGCAAGAGAACTTTTTAAGAACGGAGAAAGTACGTGGTGGTTGGATGTAACATGTCCAACAGACTCAGAAATGAAGACTATAGCTAAGGCGTTTGGTATCCATCCTTTGACAGCAGAAGATATCAGAATGCAAGAAACCCGTGAAAAGGTTGAATTGTTCCGCAGCTACTACTTTGTTTGTTTCCACACATTTGAACCCGACAAGGAATCTGAAGACTACTTGGAGCCAATTAATGTTTATATTGTGGTGTTCCGAGAAGGCGTCTTGACATTCCATTTTTCGCCAATTCTGCACCCAGCCAATGTGAGAAGAAGAGTAAGACAATTGAGAGAGTATGTCGATGTGAGTGCAGATTGGCTCTGTTACGCTATGATCGATGATATCACCGATAGTTTTGCTCCAGTCATCACCGCAATTGAATATGAAGCGGATGTTATCGACGATTCGGTATTGATTGCAACCCTGATCAATTTCAGTTCGATGTTGAGGAGAATCGGCGAGTCAAGAAGGAAAGTCATGACACTAATGCGACTTCTTTCCAACAAGGCGGACGTCATTCGGATGTTTGCCAAAAGATGTCAAGATGAAGCATTTCAGCAAACCCCAACAGGTGCTTCCAGGGTAAATTTGGCAGGTCTTGCAGGTGCTGTCAATAGCGGCAATGTCTCGTCGTCTCCTTCAGCACAGGGTATAAGCTTCGGCCCCGGGCCTGGCGCACCACCAGGATTGATGATGGGTACCCAATATACTACAGGCGATCGTGTCCAACCAAGAGCTGACATTGCATTATATTTGGGCGATATTCAGGATCACGTCGTCACTATGTTTCAAAACTTGTCTGCCTATGAGAAGATTTTCAGCAGATCTCACGCAAACTATTTGGCTCAATTGCAAGTTGAGTCTTTCAACGCGAACTTGACTGTTACTAGAATCTTGGGTAATGTTACCTTGATTGGTACTCTTTTATTGCCCTTGAATGTTATTACTGGTCTTTTTGGTATGAATGTGAAAGTTCCAGGACAGGCAGGTTCCAACCTTGGATGGTTTTTCGGTATTGTTGGGTTCATGATTGTTATCGTGGCTACATTATTTGTTTGTGTGAAGGTTTGGTTGAAACACATCGACAGACGTGAAAGAGAGAAAGAAGATTCAGCAAAATCAATCAAGAGTTTCAGCTTGAAGCGCAAAACAAGGGAAGCTGCAAAGTCTATCATCAGTTTCCCTAACAGATATGAGTAATTAATTTAATCTATGCATTTCAAAAGTCTTTCAACCTTGTATTCCTTCTATATAGTATATGTCTATCTTCGCTTCGAACTTTTCTTCGCTGGTCTTTCCTCCTCGATAGGAATCCAAATATCATTTTCCCCTTCTTCGGCCTGTCTCTTGGGTCCTTCCTTATTCTTAAACACTTCTCTTCTCCATTGTTGTAACTGCTTTTTCTTGGTAAGCTTTCTCTTGTCTTTCAATGCAAGTTCCTTAGGTCTGTATGGGGCAAACTTTTTGATACTGATGAACTGGTTCAATTCCAGGTCGTCAGCCAAAAGAATCTCTCTTGTAGACAAGCCAAAGGCCTCAGGAGAAACTTCTCTGTATTTGAATCTATTAGGATCTTGTTCTGCGGAACGTCCCCTCTCTTCTTCAACTTCATCAACAATTCTCATTTTGTTGGCCTCCACAAGTTTCTCAGCCTTTTCCCTAATAGATTGCTTTTCTTTCTTGGACTGCTTTTTTTCTTTTAGTTTATCCTTCTTAGACCGCTTGCTTGGTGGTTCCTCATCATTCTTTTGGTTTTCCTCAACAAAATCTTCGTCGTTAATTTCACCATCGTATTCATCATTCTTCTTAGACTCATGGAATTCCGCCATGATGTCATCATCTTCGTCCCATTCAGGCTTAGCGATTTCAGAGTTATAGTATTGGTCATTGAAAATGTCTGCCATCTTGGAATCCCAGTCAGCATCATCGTAATCATCATTCAACAAGGAATCACCAAAAACTCTGTCGACCACGTCGTCGTCAATATCTTCACCAAGGGCCTCTTTGATTTTACTCAAACGGTCAATTACCTTGTTCAATTTAGCCGTCTTTTTCTTTTGAACAGCTTGTTCCTTTTCGTGATTTTCTTGCTCTTTAATTGCAATTTTCTTATCTCTAGCCCTCTTACGAGAATTAGTCTTTCCTCTTCTCAAGGTTGCTTGATTTCTGGCGTAAGATACAATCTCAGCAGAGTTTGGGTCCTCATAACGGAAATTATAAGCTTTCTCGAAGTCTTCAACGGCATCATCAAATGATTGTTCGTCCTCGTTATCAATTTGGTCCAAATTGATGACTTTGTCATTTTTCTTTGGAATCCAAGCTTGGTTATCGAGAAAAGCCGACAAGAATTCTTTCGGATCTCTAGAGGGATCTGGTAAAGCAAGACCAACTTCTTCAATTCTAGAGGTAGTATTTTCCTTTTTCTTCAAAAATCCATCGTCACTCTCATCATCTTCAACCTCATTATCATCAAACGCATTTTTAATGTCGTCAAGCAATTGGTTTCTTTCTTCCCGTTCCGCGATAGCGTAAGGCTTTTCACCATCAACAGTACCAAATTCGTTTCCACCTTCCTCATAATCTTCATCTTTATAAGAGCCTGACAATAAATTCATTCTGTGGTAATCTTTTAAGTAGATGGGCTTATCTTTGGTTTGGCCGGCGCTTTTGTTCGCACCGTCATCCTCATTAAAGAACTTCACATTAGGGTCCAACAATTTCTTTGGATCGGTCTTGATAGTTTGAATAAGATTTTGAATCAGAGCTTCAACATTCTCCGTCAACATTTCACCAAATTCATCTTCATCTTCTGATGACGACTCATCGTCATCTTCGTTATCCTTAACTGGCTCTTCAATCTGGACTTTCTTCTTCGAAATTTTAGATTCTGAAGTAGTATTGACAGTCACTGGAACATCAGCAGATGACACACTCTTTTCGGACTCTTCTCTGGCCTTCTTAGCAGCAGACTTTTTTCTAGCCATGTTTTGTTGATGAGATTTCGAACATCTCATCTCTGCGAAAATCAAATAGAGGCAGATTTCTATGCAAGATCAGGATCAGAGACAACTAACGTACTGGGTCGTACTTACTATAAACCGTCTATTAATAAATGGTATATATATATATATATATGCATATATAGAACAATATTGAATCAATGAAGTTACAATTTCAGGGAAACATCAAAGTTGCTGTGTCCAAGTTTAGTGGTTTGTGTTTCTCGAAACCACCAACTGTAGGCAATTTCGCATCTATTGAGGTCCAAATTCTCGCTAAGCACTCTCCAGAGTTTTCCCATGAGAAACTGCCTCTCTTCAACGTTACAAGACAAAATAAGGACCATCATCTTATTTAACCAGTGTTCAAACAGACTGAGAGGAAAATAGGGAATGGTATTGAAAAATGCCACCATCAATGCTTCTCTTGTTGTATTAGGTACAGCCCTCGCAGAAAATTGATCAGTACCATTAGTGAAGGAGGATAAAGGAACAGGAAATTTGACAATCTCATCCTTAGGCTTATTATGCTTGTGTTCCAGAACTATATTTGTGTGACCTTCATTCCCAGGATCGAGTTGAGAAATGGTGGATTCAGCTCTAATTTCTGCAATTGGTTGTCCAGAAGCAAGCAATTCACCAGAAAAATGTTCAATAGAAATACCACTCGGCGTGTTCGCGCATTTGAAGTAGAGAAAATCCAAGAACATCTCAGCAGAGTTAGGTTGCAACCGATTAACATAAATAATAGGGTTCGACAATGCCTTTTTTCCTAAAGTCTCAACCGCAATGCTGAGTTGAGTGGCAGAAAGGGATTTTGGAAATTGACTAACAAGAAGGCCAGTATACCTTAGCACCTGTTGAACACTATCGTCACTATTTTCCATCTTGGAAAAGTAAGCCAAAAGTACAGAGTGCCCTGCCTCCACTAATGAGGAATCACTTATTCTCTGATTCTGTACGATTTCAAATACGGTTTGTTGAATAAAGTCAATGAAGTGCGGATTCTTGAGACCGTATTCTTGAATATAATACTCCCAAAGCCCTAGAACAAATTTCACTTTACACCGCGAGACGTAGTTCCGATTCAATGATTCGTAATGCAAATTGACTTCTTGATAATTACCAATTAGAAATTTTGACAAGCTCTCAAATTGGAAGTCACGATTATTTCTGAGGCAAAACTCCATGCTGACGTAGTAGACGAAGTTATAAATGTCAAATCCTCCTTGGCCGATAGCAGTCAAGATGTAATACAAATAGTAGAGGGAATGAATGATTTTCAAACTCACTTGATTGTACTCAACGTTCAATTGCTTATTGTTCAGGCAAGTGAGTCTCCCCACAAAAGTACCTCTTCCCAAAGCAATGAAGCGATCAAGAACACCCCTAAAAATTATCAATTCTGAGAATAGAATGTTCTTCATGAAAACCCAATACTGAGAAAAGTAAGGTCCTGCGTTCTTCTTACTTTCTATGCTTTCATTCAAAAAGGGTGAGGCGGACGTGAATTGGTTCAAATTCTTATTGAAGTCGAGCATCAACAGCATCATGTTCGTCACAAGAGTAGCCAGATTCTTATCGGGAGATAAAATACCAACGAGGGCGCTAATGAGGGTTGCGAGTTTGTTCAAGTGTTTTAAAACAGGGTCATTGAAAACATTAGAGGCAATAAACTCCTCCGCAGTTGGAGAATGGGGATCAATGTCAGAAAACTTGCGGTATATTGAGAGCCCTCTTATATTGCCGGAGGGAAACACGAGTATCATGAGCTGCTGTATGAGACCATTGGGTTTAATGCTTCTGGTGTAGTCAATAATGTTATCTGTCAGTGGACGGAACTTCAACGATAAACAAAGCAAAGCTAGGTTGGATATATCTGGGGCAATTGAGCCACTGAGGGTATAAGCTAAACAATTTTTGAACATACTATCAATTTTTGAATCACAGTCCAGGAAGAACCACCTGTAGCGTAAAGGTTCTGTTCTGAGATATAGTTCGTCTCTCAAGTCACGAGAAAGATATATTCCCGTCAATAGCGGCAAAGCTTTCCAACTGTTTTGATATGGATTGAACCGGATGAAGCTGCTAATCTCTGTCAACAAAATTGTGTAAAATGATTTAATGGGCAAGACGGGTTGGGATACCTTTAATTTCTTGTCGCATATGAGCTTGAATACCTCAATGATCAAGTAATTTTGTTGAAATGACGGAATCGGGGCACTGAAACATACTCGATTATTCAAAAAGCTCAGAATCAAAAGCCTCAAATTGTGTTCTTGTTTGACATAGGGCATGTAATTGTACAAGTACCCGAGAATTTTCTGAACAGATACATCCGAGGAGGGGTTCCGAAGCGTTTCAATCAAGTAGTCCAAATCCTGTGGCGCGGATTGGGTAGTAATATTAGGGAAAGTATTGCCATGTTGCTTACCTGCTAGTTCTCTGTAAGTAGACATTTTCTCGGCAACTTGTCGGTAAAGAAAACGGTCAGCAAAATACCGAGATAAGTCGTGCATATAAACCGCCGTTTCCCCATATTTTCATTCCTATTGCGGGGATGGGCCATTAGACAATAGTATGAAGTAGGACAAGATAGCATATTGTTCGAGTATTAACTTCGAAAAGCCCGACATTCAGCTCTTGGTAACTGTGTTGGGCTTTTGAATTGTCGGAGGGGAATAGAGTAACCCACAGGCGACAAGACTCGCGGTTTATTAGACTTTGAAGTAAGCTCTAAGCGGAGCATTGTCACGAATAAATTTTGCAACTATTTGCTAGTAGCCAAGTATAGTGGTACTTGACGTTAAATGTGATGATTTGTTTAAAGCGGTGGCTAAATCTGGTGATTACGGCCATTCCTCTATATGGAAAATGCGAGCACAGGGAACGTTCCTGGTCAGCGAAACAGCCTACTACACTGTTCCGTTTAGAGAATACATAGCTTTGCTGAAATCCGCTATGTGGTATTTTGAGTAATTATGGGTTACCTACTGCAAAAAAACTTGTTTGATCCAACACAAGATTTGCGGGCCGGGTTAAATCGAAGCCTGGAAGAGTCTCGACGTGATTACCCTGCATAAACGGCCCCGATACCGTATTGCACCTGGTGATTCATATTGATTACAAAGGGGCAATATTTTATAACTCTGTTAATCATGTCTTTTTCTGTCAAAGAGAGAATTACACTCAACAATGGTGTTGAAATTCCCCTGATTGCGTTGGGGGTTTACTTGACTCCTAAAGAAATCACTGCGGATGTCACTTATCTGGCATTAAATGCTGGTTACAGGCATTTTGATTCTGCAGAATGGTATGAAAACGAAAAGGAGGTGGCAGATGGAATTTCTCAATGGCTCGCAGATAACAAGAATGCCAAACGTGGAGATATCTTTTATACCACTAAACTCTTCGACAATCACCAAGGATACCAAAAAGCAAAAGCAGCGATTGACGGTTGTCTCGCTAAGGTTGAGAGCTTGGGGTACATCGACTTGATTTTAATCCACTCCCCTCAAACTAACAAGGAAAAGAGATTGGGAACTTGGAAAGCGCTTCAAGAAGCCGTGGTTGAAGGAAAAGTGAAATCTATCGGAGTATCGAACTATGGCATTCACCATTTGCAGGAACTTTTACTCTGGAAGGATTTAACTATCAAGCCAGTGGTGAACCAAATTGAATTGCATCCATGGATGATGAGAACTGAGATTGTTAACTTTTGTAAGGCCCATGACATTGAGTTAGAGGCTTATTGCCCGCTTGCCCGCGGCCATATGAAACACGATGAAATCCTTAACCTTATGTCCACAAAATATCACAAGACTCATGCGCAGATCTTGATTCGTTGGTCGTTACAACAGGGTTTTATTCCGCTTCCTAAGACTACCGACAAGAATCGGGCAATTGAGAATTTGCTGGTTTTCGATTTCGCGATCCTGGAGCTGGACATGGAAGAAATATCCCGCCCCGAAGCTTATGAGAGAGCCGGTGGCTGGGATCCTGTTCATTACAGGGGATAAGTTTATGCTAGTAGAAACGAATTTAATCAAACATACGGCATGAAACTATGAAATAAGAAGAGAAGAAAGTGAAGTATTACGAAACAAAATTATAGTGTAAGTATTTGGCACATGAATACAATAGGAGGACGTGCGTTAGTTCAATTGTACTTTGTACTATAGTCCTCGTCATGTCTCCCTAGGGTGCGCGTTGCCTTCACAAGTGGTTCGATTTCATGCCTCGAATGTACGGGTGTGCTTCTGGCACTACAGAAATTTTTCCTCTCTTCGTACATGCACACCGAAGCTTAGCCATATTATCACTGTGATTATAGACGGCGTGAATATCCCCTTAAGTGAGCCACTCCTAAACAAGGCCGTGCTTTTCTGTCGAAAATGGCTCCGGAATTTCCCTTGGTCCGTTCCTTTCATACCTTGGTCTGGAACATCACGCATTACCAACCGCTAAATAAGCGACCTCCATTCCGAGCCACACGACATCCATTCTGCACCAATATTCAACTTCAAAACGCTTCATGCACTTTCTGGCTCAAAGAAGCATCTAAAGATATTCGGACAAAGCTTGCCAAGCAGATGGAAGCCCCATCATCCTCAAGCAAAGCACCACGCGAACGAGCATCTTTCAAGCTTCTAAGCATTAGCCCATCAGCCCTTTACAATCCTGGAGCCCATACTATTAGCCAACATGACGCTCAACTGGATGATACTATCATACACCCGGCAGAAGTGCAAGTGGTGACCCTATTCAGAGTGAGGGATTTTGGTGGCTTATACAAACAGCTTTGCGAGTATAAGGAACAAGGGACTGTTCTCCCCAAAGAAATTATAAACGAGATCATTTCCAGCGTCAATGCGGAACTACCGAATGATTCCACCAATGAATATTTGTACCAATCCGTGGTGGAAGTGCCTTACTTTTTCGGGAAGAGTGAACTACGATATGGGATATTGTACGGACGGGTGTATCCTAATATTGAGCATCTCTACAACATATGCAAGCTTTATGAATCAGAATATGGCCATGATAAAAAATTCATCGAGAATCACATATGGCTTAGTTACCATATGAACGATTTGGGGCTGCTTCAACTGTTGCTTTTCACCTACCTCAAACAGTCAGATTACGATTCTCGTACTTTGGCTTGTGTTGTTAACGCATTCGTCTACAACTACGATGTCGAGTTTTCTCTGAGCCTTTTGCGCAGTATCATCGATATGAATAAGCCTTTAGATGAGTCTTTACTTGCGTCCACCCTTGTCGCTTTCACCAAGGTGGATGCACTTTTTGATAAATCTTTGGAGTTACTCAACTGTTGGACAAATGCTACAAACTGTGAAACTCCTTATCCGAAGACAGTTGCTTTTTTACTCAAGCAGCACTACAGATTTGGTACAGATTCGGAAATTTCCGATATGGAGAAGCTAGCAGAAGAGTATGGATACAGCAATAATTTCCTTGTCCAAATCGTTAAAAACCAGGCAAGCATTTCTAACCGAAACTTTGATCGCAAGAAGTCACTTTCCGCAGACGATGTCAAGGAGATCTTGAAGATTCGAAATTCACTTACTCATTCAAAATATGCGTTGAAAATTTTCTACGAGTCATACCTCCATTTTCTCTCTAAATTTTCGTCCATGCATTTCCTTCAACTAATGTTAAGAGAAATGAAAAAGGATGAATTACCATTCACCAAGTTTGCTTATGACACAATTGTTCAGCACTACGCTTCCGAACACAAATTCCCTCCTTTGTTGAAATTTGTTCTGAAATTCGTGTCAAAAGCTAACAGGTTTGAGCCTGTCTACGTCAAGTATATGTTTGACTGCTTTGTGAACTGTTACCCCTACGACGCCGAAGAATTTGCCGAGCAATTCAGCGAGTGGGTCCAGCGTCTGAATGCACCGGATGAATACAAGCGAGCAATTTCAAATTCATGCAAATTGACGAAGCTTAGCTCGGCAATTACTCCGGTTGCGGTTCAAAGACCCGGAATTGAGAAGAGCAAAAAATACGAGGAATCCCAGTGGCGGACTATCCTTTACCAACCCCACAAATTCTCCAAAAAGTCGCAAACAAAAGAGCAGATCCAATTCAGGGTGGATAACGGTATACGGAATGTTATCCGCAGAGGCATCCGACCTGACTATTTTGTAATTGAAAATACGTTGAGAAACCTGAATTCCTCGCAGAGAACAAGCTTGATGAAACTCCTCCCCGATATACGCATGGATAAGTATAGGACTCGGTTGGAAATCTTCGATTTCCTTCAATCACATCCCACCAAAAGCAGTTTGGATAAATTCGTTAACTCCATGGAAGACAGATTGAACACCAGCGACAAATTGCTTTTAGCCAGACGTTTATTTAACGACAACTCATTCGACTTAGCGAAGAAGCTTTTAGATACCTTGAACAACAGCGAGGTAAACGATAGCCGTCAAATGCTAAAGTTGAATTTGCGCCTCAGAACCAACATGGCTAGAAACGATTATGCTGCCTGCATTAGTGATATTGAAAAGTTTCCTCTTGATGACATCACTCTCAGCCCCTACATTTTCAAGCAATGTCAATTTATTGAGAAGAATCTCATGAGAAAGATTCGCGCTCTGGAAGCAAGCGAAACGTCTCCATTACATGGCGAAGTGGACTTGATGAAGACAGTCTTGATGAGATTGAAAGGCCTATTAGGAGATATCGGAGTTAGACTCGAGGGGGACAAGATAGATCTTCAGAACATGATCAAACACATGTTCAAAACACTAGACGGTTGGATAGAGTCTACCAGAAATCATGATGAGCGCAAAATCTGATCGTGATATTTTAGCATTTTAACTCATTGTATTACTACATACCTGTAAATAGATAACAATTGGCATTATGAATCTTTTTGTCGTATGGTTCTTATCGACCGTCCCGAACCACTAGAGGGTTTGTATGATGATTCTGGGTTCCCCCTCTGATATCGGGCGTATCGGTCTTTCATAGAAGTCAGCGCTTGGTCACCATGCCGATCAGAGGAGGTAATTGGGCTGTATGAAGTTGTGGGGACGTATGTCGATGGCGGCGCGTATGAGGAAGTTGAAGAGTAGGAGAATGTTGCTTGCGCTGGAGAATCACTCGTTCTATAAGAGTCATGAACCGCTGTGTGCCTCTTGTTAGAGCCGGTATGGAAGTCTGACCCTGGCCGTTTGTTGTACCGAGGGGCGCCATGGGAAGAGTTTCCCTGATATGGATTAGATGAGAGATTCAATCTTCTCCCCGAAGATGCAGCAGACGCATCCCTGGAACTTAGAGCAGTAGAAGAGGTGTAATGACGGCCACCAAGACCGCCGCCCAATCTGCGCGGGCGCCAATTCCGGGCCAAGCGACCCCGTTCCATATCTACCAATATTTTTCTGGGCTTGGCCGCCCCGGCTGGAGGAGCAACGGCCAAACCAGTAGGGGCAAGTTCGCGTATACAATTGGACGCATCTTCTTCACGCTCGAACACAACAAACCCATATCCTCGTGATTTGCCTGTTTCCTTGTGCCTGACGATTCTGACGGACTCTATGGTGCCATATTTGTTGAAGTGCTTGGAAACATCCAATTCAGTCAAGGAGTAGTATAGTCTAGCGACAAACACGGTTTTGTATGGATCTTTGATAAATTCGTTCTTCGCAAACGCATCTGTATCTTCCCATTCAAGCAACTGTCGTTTCAAGGACTCTTCGTATACTTTTCTATTGTTTGGAGCGGCAGGAGACGCTCCACTAGAAGCGGGTTTAAATTGGTCCCGATATTTTTCTATTTCCAGTCTCCACGCGGAGATGGGGGAGATGGCTGGAGTAGCTCTTTGGCTAGGAGGATAGTCAATGGGGTCTTTATGAAGAAATGGAAGTTTTGGAGTGAATAGCTTCCGGATCTTCGGAGGATACTTTTCCGATTCAGACGCCTGATTGTTAGTAAGTCTTATTGGGGACGAGCGGGTGGAAGAGAACATACCATGATCGATAGGGACTTTAGATGATGTACGCAGATGGTTACTATGGGTGGCTGAGATGTATGGATGTATAGATTATAGTACATGGTGGAGGAATGATTTGGGGTGACCCTAAGGCAACATGGGTGGATACTATGCTAGTAGCGTCAGCAAAGCTGGGATGATGTCGACCAGATTCCAAACAAAGAGGATACTGATGTTTTTGTGGGACATGCTGTCACGGAATGAATACCGCATGTACCAGAACAAATGAGCACAGCATAGAGAGACAAAAACACACCAAATACCAAGCCCCATCCAAGCCCATTTCAAGAACACAAGTAACAAGGACCAGAATCCATCAGTCGGCTTACCGGTTTTACCGGCCGTTCCGGTTTGGCACGATGGTCGGGAAAGCAGACATTCCCCGACGTCCGTACCACGCTAGACTGCAGATGGCCGACGACCTCCTGTACACCTGCGTCACCACGAAGTGATGGTCCGGAGATCCCCCACCGCATGTCCGAGCCAAACCCCCCGGAAGTAAAACCGCCGACCGAATACGAAATCTACAACTCGCAGGTGTCGATTCTCACTCTTCCGATTTTCACCCGAGCGCAATTGGCCGAGTACAACGGAGCCACCCGCAAACAGTACTATGTGGCCATCCGGGGCTACATCTACGACGTCAGTAACAACGAGAAAAACTACGGTCCGGGAAAAGCGTACCACAAGTTGGTGGGCAAAGACGTGAGCCGACTTCTTGGCATGAACCGACTCAAGCTTGAGGAACAGAATCCGCTCACTTCTGCCCCCGGGTCCGTGGACACCTGGTCCACCGCCGACTTGACGGAAAAACAGAACAACACCGTAGACAAATGGGTATTGTTTTTCCGCAAACGATACCGTATTGTGGGTGTGGTGGTGGACCACCGGGGCCGCAACACCGAGTGACGACACACCCAAGAACATGGTGTGAAACACACACACAAAAAAAAAAGACACACCCACCAAAGCGCTGGTGCAACCAGTGGTTTCTGGCCCACGCCAAAACTCGGGCGCAGGCGAATTTTGCATGGCCCGCGCCCCAGTTGCGGCCGCGGTCGCGTTGCCAAGGCACATTAACCGTACCAATGGAAGGATCCATGGGCCGGCTCTCGCCCAGCTGCAGGAATTCCCCTGCTTCCCTTACCGACAGTGTCCGCAGTATATTCTGGGCAGAGCCTGTGTCTTGGCCCAGCACGTATTAATAGCATCACTTCCAGCCCATGGCCCCGCTGCCACTGTAGGCCGCCGTCTGCTCGGCAGCACCGCCTCTCCCCTGCCGCAACTAAACCGTAGCCGTTGCCCTGCTTGCGTTGCCCGGGTTCCGGGAACCGTAGGCTGTAGGTCAACAGCCTCGAGGTCACGTGCGCGACCGGGGCCGCTTGCACCGGCCGCAGGTCTGAACGACATCAACCACCGTGGGCGGTATTACTGGTGCCGTTTCTGTTTTGCGCCCCGACTCCGTCTGTTTGTTCCGAGCCGGTTTTCCTCTCTCCCTCTCGCCTGATCCACCTTGTCGACCCCCCACTTCGTCCCCTATTTCCTTGCATCTGGTCCACTTTGTTGATCGCACTTGCGTCCGGTCCCTATTTTTTCTTCCATGACCGACCAGGCCCAACTAAGGCAACAACTCCTTGCCAGCGAGGCGTCGGGCGAAACCATGCCCGACTACTCCGAAGCGCCGCGCGCCCAGTACCCTCCCCAAAACTTCTTGCCCCAGAACTACCTGCCCCAGAACTACCTGCCCCAAAACTACCTGCCCCAAAACTACCTGCGTCCAGTAGCCCAGGGTAGCTACGGCTATTCCAACCATGACTTGATGACCCCGGTCAACGTGGCCGCGGTGCCGCCCTCGTCTAGAAAAGCCTCCATGACCTCCTCGTTGGGAGTGCAGAAACTCTTTCGTCGCCGTGGCACCGGTGCTGCGTTCGACGAAGAAATGGGTGCGGACATTGGAGACATCGCCGGCGGCGACATGTCGTTCTCCGACATCACCCACGTCCGAGGCACGGGCGGCCGCTACAACGTGTTCCTGACGATGCTGAGCGACTCATCGGCGCCCATCATCCCCGTCATTGGTGGCGGAATCGGCGCCCCGTCCAAGAACATGACCAATATTCAGTACCGCAAGCAAATGAACCACCAGAAAAAGTTGATTTTGGCTAATAGCTCACGCGCCATGTCTCTTGCAGGCGGAAACCCCATGGTGAACTCCAATGCGGGCCAAGACTACCCCAGGTCCATGTCGTTCAACAACAGGGCCATGTCTTTAGAGCAGACCCACGGCGGACCGCGCACCATGTCGTTGCAGGCGGGTATGAATCGCCCCAGACCCGGCGCTGGCCCCATGCCCCCACAAATGGGTGGACGCGGTCCAATGCCTGGAAATCCCATGTACGGCCCGGGAAACCCTAACATAGGTCCTGGTGGGCCCCGTGCTATGTCATTGCGGACTCAAAATCTCCCACCACAGCATATGAGAGGCCCGGGCCCCGGTGGACGGTTGAACTCATTGAATGGTACCCCTCCAGTGGGTCCTCGGACCCAGTCCTTCACCGGCTCGAACCCGAACCTCAACCAGAGAGGAAACCACCCCAATGGCTACGGGCCGCAATACAACGGCTATATCCAAGGTCGCCCCGGACAACAGCCATACTATCCAAACCAGCAGACCCCAAACCAGCAGATTCCAAACCAGCACGGACAACAGTTTAGCAGTCAGCAGTACCCACCCTCGATTGGATCTAACCCTCATCTCGATCCGCTGTCGTCTAGATCTCAGAATGCGGACCACGCCATGTCTTCTGATTCATTTATGAATGTGGTTGAGGAGGAGGCGGAGTACGAAAAGAGTCAACTTGATCCGGGAAAGACTGGAACGTTCAACTTTAGCGAATCGCAGGCCGAATTGAACAATTTGTCCGATCAGGACCATGTCTATAAGTTGGATGATAATGATGTACCCCCACTCTCGAGAAAGTCCACCATCAAGAAATCAGACTCCATGCGGGTACGCCGCTTGAATCTTTTCAACAAGGGCCACGAAGATGTGAAGGAAGTCGAAAACTCCCACGCGGAGAAAGACGACCCATCTTTCAATTTGAGTAGAACGGATAACCCCTTGTCCAAGAAACTGATGCTCCAGTTAGATGACCATGAGTCTGGACAGCATCGTCTTGAACAAACAAACAAGCCCAAATCGCTAGGTGCATTGGCCCCGGATACTGGTGATACGTTTTACACCTCTCCTGAATTCTTCACCCCTGTAAAGGATCCACTGACCGCCAATGGTGACGATAACCACATTTCTCCGGTTAAGCCAACCAAAAAGTCTATCAAGTTGAACAGTTTGGCAGAGAATACAATCTACAGCAAATTCAGAAGCTTGTCTCAAGCGCGATCATCGGAAGAAATCCATTATAAGGGACCACTGTTTGATAAGAGTGAAACAGAAAGCCAGGACTCGGTGTACTCAAGTATGACGCCTAAATTGTCTGACAGCTTTAATCCTCTGGTCTCACCTTCTTCATACCACCCATCCCCTATTCATGATGGAAACGCATCTAAATCTGAATTTGATTTCTCTACTCCTGAACACCAATTTCAATCGTCCGCAGACGAAGGTAAGAGAACTAATGTGGAGGATGAGAAACCACCTGCTTTACCTTCGAAGAATGAAACCAACAATAATGTGATTCAAAACAATATATCCACTGAAAAGTTGCCTCAAGTCGAGTTTGAAGCGCCAGAAATTAAGTCTAAGGAAGAGCCATCTCAGAACACTGACGATATGGTTGATGCAATTCTCCACAGACGTACCTCGACCTTATCTCGTTCTGGCTCGGAACTCAAGCTCCAAGGTTTGCTTCCAGCAGGTGGGCTCATCACAGTTCAACAACCAATTTCAATCAATGACACAGATAAATTCGACCAAGAAAAAGAATTGCCCAAAGTGAGGGGAGTGCTGCTTTCGAGCAAATCAAAAAGCTTTATCAAGAGGCTTTCCAGATCCACTTCAAAAAGAAATATTGCTGATGATGCAGATGCAGAATATTATTCTGGAACTCCGAGACTGCGGGTATCATCTACCGTATCTCTTCAAGACAACAGTGTAAAGAAGCAATTGGTATTTACTAAGGATGAGCTTGCTATTATGTCGTGCAATAATGATTTACAAAATGAGTTGCAATTCGTTACCAGCGAGTTAGCTCTCTCAATCAAAAGAGAGTTGGCATTGGAATTTCAAGTGAGAACCGGGACCAAAGATCACGCGTTCGATGATACCGAACACCAAAAGGAAATGATTGAAAAGTCAAAAACTATCGCAGACCTACAAGAGAAATTGAATAATGAAAGAAGATTGAGATTCATCAGCGAGGAACACGCTCTCTTATCTGAACACGGGCAGACTCCTAGTGCATTGAAGCTTGATTATGAAAAGAACGAGCTTTACAAACAGCTTCTCGCAAAGAATGATTTAGTCAACCAACTACAGGATAAGCTTGATGAACTCGAATCGTCCGGCAACAGAAAATACGATGACGACTTGTTGCAGAAATACAACGAGCTCACCACCGAGAACTCCACATTGAGGGAGAAGGTGGAGTCACTTCGTATTGCAGGAGAGTCTCAGGTTCTTGCAGAATCCGCGACTTCCGAAAGCCACGAATACGAGCAAGCTCAGATATTTTCTTTGCGCACGCAGAGAGATGAACTCCGTGAGATGATCACAAAGCTAACTTCTTCTCAGTCGGTTGAACTCAAATCTGCTCACGATAGGGTCCGTACCTTGGAGGAAAAGCTCCGCAAGGTTAACATGATTAACGACAAATTAAGCAAAAAGGGAGAAAGACCGGAAAACTCCGGAGGTTTAGGTTACGGGTCTGGAGGTAAACTTCAAGGCTTTGACGTTGTAACCCCCAGAACAAGCGTAATGGGTAGTAAATAGTGTAACGTTGATTACTCGATCCTTAAGAATCGAGAACAATACAGAAGGTGTTGCAGTACTATATTATAATGCCCGCCAATTGAACAACACCAGAGGTGCTACTTGTATGTGTTCAAAAAGGTGTCAATGACCTCGGCAATTATAGATCCCTGGTTAATTAGGTTATTGGTATTATACGTCAGACGGTCAAACAATGATTTATCGATCACCTCATTATCGTAGGCCTCCTCCAACATTTTAATCGTCTCTGGTGTGGTGAACTCGGGGTGTCCCTGAAATGTGAGAAGTTTCAATGGACCCGATTCCGTCACAAAGCCTTGAATGGAACACTTGTTAGTGGATCCAAAGTTTTGCAACGACGTTTCAGACACAAGACCATGTTTTATAGAGGAAGCGGGTGGCAAGCCGTAAACAATATCCTGATGGAATTCGACCAAGTTGATATGCTCCAACACCTTGCCATCTTCTAAGGTCAATGGCTTTTTGAATGGAGAGTTCTCGATCTCCATAATGCTCTTGTTTAACGCGATGGTGGTGGTTCCGATTTCCCAGTTGTGCTCTGGGGTATTCTTATTGACTTTACACCCAAGATTCTTTGCCAAAATTTGGTGACCAAAGCAAAGGCCAACAATCGGGAAGTCCGGAACAGAGAAAAGGAAGGTTTGAATGAATTTGTCAAGACGGTCGATCCAAACATTGCCGGTGGCATACGAGTCGGATCTCGATCCGGTCATAACAATGCCAGTGGTCGCTCCTGATGTAATAGATTCTTCAAGCCTTGCAAACGTGCTTTCCATCTTCTCAACATCGTCTTGTTCTGCCACTCCATTGACAACCGGAATTGCAATCTGATATCTCACAAGCGGTCTGCCGCTATCTTTCAAAAGATCACGGACATTGTCACCAAAATCACCAAAATACTCCGCGACTCCTTGTATTGGCGTATCCAAAACAAGAATTGCAATTTGCGACACCATGTACACCAAAATAGGTCGAAATCAGTATACGAATATTCCGATCGTTCGAGATAGGTGTGGTTTTTATCTTTTGACAGGTCGTGTGCGACCTAAGGTGACTCGAGCCAAACGTCCAAATGTGAATCACTCTCCACAGTTCGGAAACAGCCACCCTCAGTGCACCGAAATATGTCGTGGTCGAATCAATCCGGAAATTCAGCTGAAGGACGGACGACCGCCTCCATACTATAGACCTTCAATTTCTTTAAGTCTGTGTTATTTATTTATTTTCTCGATGACTCCGTCTCGGGCATCTACGGTTGGATTCTCTGCACGGTGTTTCCGTCTAATTTTGGCCGCCCACTTTGGTTCTTTGTTCCCCCATTACGGTTCCGGAAACTCCACGAGGGGTAGCCACATGTTACACCTGGAGCGCGGAAAACTTTTCTGGGAGGTACTGGTGTCCGAGCGTACCAATTTGTAGAACGATAATTTTTCCTCTACTGTTTCCTCCAACGTGAAATCGCATTCCCTCCATCAGCCAGAGCATTCTCCACTATCGTTATTGCTCGTCTAATTATTCACCTTCTACTAAAGAATAATTCTTCCTCTTACTGCCGTTTACTCCGGAACCTTCCATCCTGCCCCTAAAGCCTAAACCTCCCCTTCAATACCAATCAATGAATGGAATGCAAGGAGACAACGACCCAGCATTCAACCATGGCAATCAGCTTCCGGTAAATAGCGGAGGAGGCACTATTTCCAACTTGAGCGCAGGTTTGAAGTCTGTCACACTTAATGATCAACAGCAAAATGCCGTTAATTTGAACTTGTTACAACAGCAACTTCATAATGAGGCGGCTGATAACGTGGCAACGCAAACGAGAATCAGCCGTTTCTTCACAAACCAGCCGACTGAAGGCTACACCCTCTTTTCCCATCGCTCTGCGCCTAATGGTTTCAAGGTGGCCATCATCTTGCTGGAGCTTAATTCCCCGTTCAATACCATATTCCTCGACTTTAACTCGGGCGAGCAAAGAGCCCCTGAATTTGTGTCAATAAACCCAAACGCGCGTGTACCCGCCTTGATTGACCACAATAATGACAACACTTCCATCTGGGAGTCGGGGGCCATCATTTTGTACTTGGTTTCCAAACACTTGAAGGAACATGGCGAGTGCGCCCTCTGGTCGGACAATATCGTTGAACAATCCCAAATTGCGTCATGGCTTTTCTTCCAGACCTCGGGACACGCACCCATGATTGGACAAGCATTGCATTTCCGCTACTTCCATTCCTGCCCCGTTCCCTCTGCTGTCGAGAGATACACGGATGAAGTAAGAAGAGTTTACGGTGTGATTGAGATGGCGTTGGCTGAAAGAAGAGAAGCATTGATTATGGATTTCGACAGAGACAATGCTGCCGCATATTCCGCAGGTACAACGCCTCTCAGCTCGTCCAGATACTTTGACTATCCCGTGTGGTTGGTTGGAGATCGTGCTACGGTTGCAGACTTGTCATTTGTTCCATGGAACAATGTCGTTGACCGTATTGGCATTAACTTAAAAGTGGAATTCCCCGAAGTTTACAAATGGACTAAATACATGATGAGACGGCCAGCAGTCGTCCGGGCTTTACGCGGAGACTAATTTTTTACACCGAAGCACTCGTTTGAGCATCAGCGCGGTGTACTTTAGGACTCAATGGGTGGGCTGGACCCGTTTCTGATTCACAGCACAGACAGTCTTGGGGCGTGCTCTACATATAATCTGCCCTGTGAAATGTATCCAAGCTGCAGTCGTATCAAAGCCAATCAGAGGGGGACAAAGGCGGCTAGGGAAGAGACCAATAAGGATTTCGCAGAATACGATATTTTTGTTACGAGTACCTGTAAAGCCATAGTAGTAGAAATGAACCTTTGCAATGACTGATTTCCTACTTGTATTTTGACGGGAGGTACGGAATCATTAAAAGCAAGAAACATTTTATTGGCGAAAACTATAGCACGAGAGAAGTTACAAAGGTAGTCCCGTTCAAAACACTTGACTACGAGTCAATGTCAGCAGCGGTGTAGTTGGAGGTGGCGTAGTCCCAGAAGAAGGTAAGTTCAGTTGGGACATCGGTAACGTTACATTGAGTCTTGTAGTCCTTACCTTCCAATCTCTTGTTGATGTAAGACTCGAATTCCGAGAGCTCACAAGCGAAACCAGGGCCGGACTGGCACTTCTGAATAGGGTACACAGCATCATTGACAATGTATCTGACGTAGCTAATGCCGTCGCAGGAGTACTTCTCGGTGTACAAACGGGCACCCTGAGGCACAATTTGAGAGTGAACGTATGGGTTAGGGAATGGGATGTGGTCGGTAGGCAAGTCGGAGGATGGTTCGAGCAAGCCGAGCGCAGAGTGGAACATCTCAAGATCAGTGTCGTGAGAAAAGGTCAAAAGAACCTTGTATTCTGGGTCTTCCTCTAACAAGAACTTCAAGGTGGCGTTCAAGTATGGCGAGCCAATGGTGGCAGTCAAGTTGTTGCCTGGACCGTTCGAGTAGTAGTTACTGAGATCGGTAGCGTAGGCATACCGGATGAATTCATCGTTGGTGAATAAGTCACAGAATGGCGAAGCACCTCTCACGTTTAACTCAAAGGCACACCAAGAAAAGAGGTTTTTCACATCGGCGGTGGTCAAGTTAAGCTTTTCATTGCCCTTGAGAATTCTCGCTTGAGCCGTGCTCAAGTATGAGGTGTTGAACTTGGCGACAATGTCATTGTTGGCATTCTCATCATAGGCAACGCAACCATCTCTTGGAGTCATGGAGTTGGCACCCATACTGGCATCCTCGTTGATGACGTAGAACTTCACAGAGTCGTCAGAGTACTCCTCGCCCATGAAACCTCTGGCAAAGTACTGCGCAGTCTTGTGGACTCTGCCGGAATTCGAGGTGAACACCAAGAGGTCCTCTTCAGTAGCATTGAAAAGGGACTGATACTTGGTTCTGAACGACATACCGTGTCTCATGGCATCGGTGGTACCGGCATAAGGACCCTTGGAGTTGAATGGGGTGGTTTCCTTCTCGTAGTAGTCTTTGTCGGAGACAAAATAAGTGTAGTCGTTCAAGAACGCCAACTCGCCCGCAAATGACTCGTTATAGTTGGCGAACTTGGCCATGATCTTCTCAAACGATTTACCGGAACCGCTCGAGGGGTATCTTTCTCCGTGTCTGGAGAACAAGTGCACTTGTTCCAACGTACATTGGGGCGGCACATCGGGGGAAATACCGAAGCCAGGGTGTTGGATGTATGGAGCAGAGCCACCCAAAAAGTTGATAATGTTGTATTGGGCAGTGGCAGCTTGTTGTGGGGTGGCAACATCAGCAAAGATGTTCTGGCCTGCGAGGAGCAAACCGTTGTTCACGAGCTTAGAGATTGCAACCATTGTGATTTGTGAGGTGGCGTTGTACAGTTGACGGGAAATGTTCTCCTATTAATACACCCGGCACAATTGATCCGACCGTATTATTTACTTTACGAGTAAAGAATGGTTGCCTGGGACTGGGTTATGTCCGAATTTGCATTAATTGACACACGTGTGTATGCAACCTGACAGATCCCCGCATGCATAAACGTGCATCAATACGCACTATTGGCATGTCGGTGTGCCTGAATTGATGTCAAACTTGGCCGGAAGTGGGATTAGGCCGCACTTTCCGGCTACCGCTCGGGAACGCCCTCTCCGTATGTTTACAATACAATGAATCAGACAACCGGTTATGTGCAGAGTGTCTAATCATGGCATTTCCATGATCCCATTCCGCCATTGCGTGGTTTGGCGCAATAGTGGGTTTCCCCTATCGCCTAACCCTGGCAATGCAACGAAACACTGGAACCGGTGTCGCAATTTGTTAATTGAGTCTAATTGAAATACTTTTATCGACAAACTAATGTGTTAATTAATTTTCGTAATGTTTCATTCTCTTCGTCAGTCTCCGCCCCACGTTGGCAATTCTCCGTCTTCCGTAGCCATTCACACGAGAGCACCCATTACACAGGTCGTCCGCTACTTCTTGCCTCCTTTCTTTGGCTTCTTCCCCTTATTGTCATTCAGATTTCCGCCCGGCAAGACAAGCTTCATCTTGTTAACAGCCAACGCACCAATCAAGTCATTCGACTTGGTACCAGCGATGATCTCATGTTCATCTGCCCAGTCCACGTCAGGGTCAGTTCTAGTACCGTCGATCTTTCTATGCGAGAAATATGCGAGTGTATCACTCAAGCATTTTCCCTTCTTACCCAATCCGGGCTGCAACTTAACCTTGTACTTGTATTTGCCCATTGATGCCCATGGCGCAAATACTGGCACCAAACTCGCCACTGTATCGTCGCATGCGGGCTTGGTTGTAAGTGAGTCTAGCAACTCTAAGTAGTTCGAGCCAATGGCGTTTTCTTCATCATTCTCTTCCTTCAAGTATCTTTGCAATTCGCGTTCCTCAGCCTTGTTATCTCTGTTCAGCGTCTTGGTGTTAAATTTCTCGCTAGGCTGTTTCTGTTGCTCCTTCTCTTCTTCGAGCTTCTTTCTTTCGCGCTCTTCTACCTGCTTGAGAGTTCCGAGCATCTCCATTCTAAGTTTTCTATCATCTTCATCCTGGTCCGCGTATTTAGCATTCATCTTCTTCATCTTGCCTCTCTTTCCGCGAACATTCTTTTGAGACTTGGTTCCTTGAGGAGGAGTCGATGACTTTGCTCTCAAACTTGCCAATTTCTCCTCGATGTGTTCCACTGTGCTAGAATTGTCATCCAAAGTTTCGGAATCTTCCTCTGAGGGTTCTTCTTTCTCCTCTCCATTCGCTTCACCTACCAGTTCGGCCAAAGTTTCCTCTTCAATTTGTGTAGTTGAATTCTCGCCGGAAGCTTCATTCTTGAGATATGCAGACTTGGACTTTAGGTCCTCCAAATCTTGCTTTTTGTTTCCGAATGACACTTTTAACCCATGCTCTTCTTGCTTCTGTTCTCTTGCGTCGGTGTACTTTTTCGTGGTTTCTTCGTCGCACAACCAGTAGAAACCGAATCCCATAACCATCTGCGCCGGTGGCATGTAGTTCTTCTTGGTCTTGTAATTAAGACTTCCGGGTCCTAAAAGACTACCATCAAAATCACGTTTAGAAACATCTGAGCCTGCTAGCCACCATGCAGAGGAACTGACTTTTGCACTCCAAGCGGTTGAAGTCAGCAATGCAAATATTCCCGCCTGGAATAAAGCAGAAGGAGACACGTTTTGAGTTTTGTATGGGTTTAAAATGAAGACCTTCGCTGCTCCCTCAAGATCGGACGATAAAAAATAATCAGCATCGCTAAAATGTCTGTAATAGATCATGTCGGTTTGCAAGTCATCTCTTCCCGCAAGACACAAGTAACCATCACTAGTGGTAAACCAAAAGTATTTTTCGAACCAGTACTTGTGGCGAATGACACGAAGAGAATCCGTCTCATTCTTTAGAGTTTTATTCAAATCATGTTGAATTTTCCTCTCCGCATTCTTGAGCGCTATTTTAGTGCTGTTTTCCACGCGAGTTTGCTTGGTCACTGCAACCTTCTTGGAATCAAAATAAGTACTCGCGTTTGCGAACGCTGAAATGTTAAGATCTATATCCACATTGAGAGTTGGAATATCCTTTTTTTTACTTTTCTTTCCTGCTTTGGAATTTTTCTGACCCTTTCCTTTTTTCTTGTGATCAGTTTCCGAGTCACTGTCGTGTTCGGAGTCGAATTCCGACTCTGATCCAGAATCAGATTCGGATTCGATTTCAGATTCGGATTCGGATTCAGAGTCCGATTCTGACTCTGAAGTAGATTCGTTGTCTGAATTTTCGCTTTCGATATCAAACATGCGATCAACATCAGGCAAAGACAATTTGATTTTATCCTCCTTCAAGTTGAGGGGCAATTTGATACATTTAGCACAAAATTTTCCTCTAGATGCATCAAATTTGATGATGTTTTCGATATCTGTCCAATCCATTTGCTTCTGTACCATATCTTGAACGTATCTCTTGCACTCCTCGACGAGATCCGCATGGTAGGTGATAGTATTACCCTTCTTTTCATTTACCGCTTGCTGGTTCACCAACAGCTCAATCTGTTTCTCTCTCTCCGATTTTGCATGCGCAAGTCTTTTCAGTGCACTTTGCTTTTGTTGCTCCACGCGCAAAGTATATTTTGTCGATTCAATGGTTGAGAAAAACGTGTCAAGAGACTTGTTGTATCCTCCAAACTTTTCAAATTTGTAGATGCTATTGTTTTCCTTGAAGGGCTGGAATGGATGGAATTCGTCGTAGATGTATTCCAAAGACTGCTCATCCTCAGGATTGTACAATGGATTTTTCTTGGACACAATGCAACCTTCCGACTTTCCTGCCGAAGCCTTTTCGATGAGATCAATATAGGTTTTTTCGGCGTTTTGAAGAGAGGATACTATCTTACCCAATAGTTCATCATTCTGGTCGATTTCAATGCAACTCTGCGAGGGGTTAACTTCTCCTTCAACCAATGATTTTAAAATAAGATCACTCGACAAATGACTGGCACTGACAAAAAGCAACTTGTGTACAGAAAAAACTTTCTTCTTTTTCTTGTCTTGAGTGGTGTCGATAAGTTTTAGCTTATGTGTATCAAGCCATTGCTGAACTTGATCTTTAGAATATGGCACAGCTTCATAATGAACACTTTCGGTAAAAAGGGTTTCATCAAAAGAGTTGTAGACCTCATTGACAGCATAACGGCCCTGTTCTGCACCCAAATCGTTGACTAGTCTTTGGAGCGCCAAAATTTTTCTGTCGTGGTCAAGCAACAATACATTTCCAGCACTGAAAAATTCAAGGACTAAATAGTACAACCCGTCTGAAAACTGGAAAACAAGTACTCTGTCATTCTCAATCTGCTTAAGCATTGATAAGCGTCTCGTCTTCAAGTGCTTTCTCAACTTTGTCACGAAGTTTGACGGAGCAGGTGCAGTTGGACGCTCAAACTCAGAGAGATGAATTTTGTTACCACAATCTAAGATCAAGTTCTTCTTTGAATCGGGAATAGAAAACTTCAAGACATATTGTCTCGTCGAATTCGCCACATTATAGATGTTTTGCAATCGGTAGCTCAAGATGTCTTCCTCGAGCTCAGTGGAGAGGATCTTGAGATCTAAAGCAGTGATTCTTTGCTTTTAAAGTTAGTGGAATTTCTTTTATGGCTAATTTGTAATTCGTTACGTACCTTCATTCTTTAGTTCCGAAAAATGCTGAGATAGGAAATGGATTTTGACGTTGGTGCAATTAATATGCAGATGAAAATTATCTACAATCCAATATTTTCCAGATCTGAGAGCTTGACTGCTTACAGTATCCACTCTAAAGTAATAGGAACGTCTCTTATTGGATTACGTGGTTCCATTTCTCTTGCTTCACAACGTTAAGCCTCTTACCCTTTGACCACTACGGTTTAACTTCGACACTTATATCGTATACTCCAAGACCTTCAACACTCCATAATGCTGCTTGACAAACAACTTGGTCCCTTGGTTGACGCCATTAAAAGCAAGAAAAGGAAGATCACGTTCTTTCTTGGTGCTGGTATATCGACTGCCTGTGGCATTCCTGATTTCAGAAGCCCGAAAACAGGACTCTATGCCAACTTACAGAGATTGAATCTTCCCTACGCAGAGGCTGTTTTCGATATTGACTACTTCAAGGATAGTCCTAAGGCATTCTATACTCTATGTGATGAATTATATCCCGGTAAATTTGTTCCGTCCAAATTCCATTTTTTATTGAAACTTTTTCAAGATAAAGGTCATTTACACAGAATTTATACTCAAAATATTGACACCCTTGAACGTATCGCAGGTGTCCATGACAAGTTTATCGTGGAAGCACATGGATCATTTGCTGAAAATCATTGCATCGATTGCAAAGAACCAATGGCTGTGGAGGAACTAAAAAAGCAAATGGAGAATAAAGATGCAAATGATGGTATTCCTATTTGCGCAGCATGCTCCGGTTATGTTAAGCCCGACATCGTCTTTTTTGGTGAGGGCTTACCAGAGCGTTTCTTTGAATTATGGGAAGAAGATGCAGATGATGTCGAAATCGCGATTATTGCTGGTACTTCGCTAACGGTGTTCCCATTTGCCCTGTTGCCTGCGGAATGTGGGAAGAAATCTTTACGGGTCTTGATCAATAAAGAACTTGTTGGAGATTTCAAGACTAAGAAGCGGAAGTCAGATATCGTGGTACAACGTGAATGCGATGAAGTGGCTGAAGCATTGGCTGATCTCTTGGGCTGGTCAAAAGAATTGGATCACTTAGTGAATCAGGCTAGAAAAGCGCATGAGACTGAGGAGAAAGAGGGAGCACCTGAGGTAGAAGTGTCCTCTGTTGGCCAAGAGGAGATATTAGATGAAACTTCTGGATCTTTGAAAAAGATTGTTCAAACTAATACTCTAGTCAACAAAACCGACTTGGGTGAGTTGGAAGAAAAGCTAGATAGTTTGAAACTCAAATAAAAGTTGAGATTACTTTTTTTGGTATAAGCGGTAGAAAAACCTCATATTTTCGATCTTGACCGGATAATTGATAGCTCTTTCATCCACCCGGTACCAACAACTCTCACTTTGTTCGACAAGTTCCCAAGCGCTGGTGTCTGATCCGGGTTTTCCCAATAAGATAGTGTCGATTAAGAACTGGACCGGGAACTTCTTCAGGCCAATAGTAATATGCGAGTAGGATCCCGCACTTTCGGTGATGAGAAGTAAGGCTCCTTTGCGGCAATGGGCACTCAATGCTTGCAAAAACTTGATAGTTTCGGTCTTCTGTTCACAAAATAATTCGTTCGTGGTGAAAAGCAACGTGATTAAATCTAACTGCGACAATTCAAGCTCTGATGGCGTTTTGGCCAAGACATTCCCATGGATAAAGTTGGCGGAAAACTTGGATGCATCGTAAAGCCAATTCTGTTGCACGTAACCAGAGATGTTCGACACGATGGTAGACCAATCGGCGATATCAATCACATCCATCACCAACTCAGATGCTGATCCGCCATTGGGCTGCTTCAAGGAGCAAAAAAGCGATGCCATTCCAACCAACTCGGATGCGGCACCACCTCCCACACATAAAACTCTATTCTTGCGTTCGGGATCTTCAAAAATGTTTGCAATTGGCTTGAGAGACGCGAAAAGCGAAGCATATGCTAAAGCTCTGGAGGGTGTCCACCTGGCCACATAGGCAAACCGTTTGTCATCGTTGTTGAACGCAGAGAGGTAATCACGGTTGAAGAGCTCGCCCTTTACTACTTGAATCATGTCTGCAAGCCCTTCTGAAGCTAAGATAAACTTGAAATTATCCAAAAACAAATCTATGACTTTTGATGGGGAGAGAGTAAGTTCATTATGGAATGGGATGAAATCATTACCCAGTTTGGTAACCCGTGGTCGTGAATCGTGCCTCACGAATGAGGTTTTTGTCGCTCCACCTTCACGTTGTTTGTCTTGATATTTTGCTGCTCTTCTATTCATTATGCTCCGTTGTAATTTTTCTTTTCGGGCTTACTTTTCAAACGTTTGCTTAATTTTTGGTCACCACAGAGAAGCACACCCAAACCCTGGCCAGGAGCTAGGTGATGGCTGCGGGTAAGCTGGTATATTGCACTGCAGATAGAGGCCTTTTTTTTTTTGTCGTGGCCCGCGACTATAAAAGACGCGCGAGCCCATCGAGTCTTATGCTTCTTTTTTTTCCACATCAACCTGTGTTAGGCAAGGATCTCAGCACGTGTTTGGATTAAATCTTTCGGGGTTATCCGGGCACAGCTGTGGAGACATGTCTAGCAGATCGGCGCTCGTGAAGCAAGTTCGATGTGGGGTCCCCTGAATCACCTGTGGTGCGCTGCAACTTGTTGCGGCAGCAGTTTGTGTTGTTTTGACGTGATTGCGATTGATGCTGGTCCTCTTCGGAGTTGAGCGGTATTGGTTGCTTTCGCTAGATGCAAGCTGTTATCATTTGTGGTTTATGGCCCAACTATGCTCTCTGGGCATTCGGACAGAGCAGCTCCGTCGACGGGTTGTAGAGTAAGCGGGTCGGTCTTGAGCTCATCTCTGGCGCTATGGCAACATAGTGCTGGGGGTTGCAGCTCGGCCGGATGGCTCGTAGCAACATATTCCTCTACTCTGCGAAGGCATTTGGCTGGTTATCGTTTGAGTAAAACCATGTTGCAAACATTCTGGTCGTAGATTCTCTTTCTAGCTCTGTTTTTTGTTGTCATTTAAGCTGTGTAGTTCCATCTTTTCTTGCGTTACCCTGTTTACGGGGAAGGCGGTGCCTTTAGGTCGAGCCTTTGGTCGAGCTTTTGGTCGAGCTTTTGGCCGAGCCGTTGGTGCATACCGTACAATCAGCAACAAACCCTAAGCGCGCTTTCGCATGTTCCCGCCTGGTACCCACATCCTCAGCCTCCTTCAACTTCTCCTCCAACCATGAGTTATAGGTCCAGTGAAGACCATCCGGACGGATTTGGAGCGGCAGTTTCTCGTGATGCTTCCAGAATGTACGATTCTAGAGGTGGTGCAAGCGATTTGCCCCCATTGCCAACGTTTAACCAGAATCCTCAGTCGCTACTAGTTCAGGCTTTAGAAGAGGATCCAGCCACAGATCAACCCTATGTGGAATTCAACTTCCTCCAATTCCAACAGAACGACTCCAGTGATAATGGGTTCACTCAGAAGTTTGTTTCGTCCCATGTGAACGCGGCTGATTCGATCAAAGAAGAAGTGAAGCCGGTGGCCGTACTAGCGAACGAAGCGCCCCACGAAGATGACTTCTTTCTGGGGGACACCGCCGACTGGAAGTCCATGAAGAAAGTCACACAACATAACTTCTACGACGAGATGGGCAATTTGGAATACACCAAAGATGAGGCGTTCAACTTGTTCAACGCCAACGGCGGCCGCGGGTACACAAAAATCGATACAGAAGAACAACTTAACAAGTACACCGAGTTGGACAAAAAGACCGACTTCCTCTTTGAAGCCCAGCATCCGTCCAATCCCGATTTGCGCGATGGGCTCGGTGACGACGATGATGAGATTATCCAAGGAGAAGAAAGCATAGAGTCCGACGAAGCACTTGCCGGAACCAAAGGAATGTTGACTGAATCGCAAATTTTTGCCTACATTGGTATTGTCAAGTTAACAATGAACGACATGGCCACTGAATTGGCTAAGCTCAACCAGAGAAATACAACAAAAATGGCAAAGAAATTGAGTCTCAGCCAAAAGAATTTTGCCAACTGGACATTGTACATTATGTCGAAGATTGTGGACCACTTCGATCTTGCGCAAGAAGAGAAGGAAATGATTGATAATTTAGGCGCACATGGAGTGGAAGTTTCCGATTTAACTGGAAGTTTACTAGAATCGCACATCAAGAAATCCCGCTTGGAAAAGCTGACCAAAAACTTTGATCTTCGGTGGGTGCTTATCTGCGACTTACTCCTCCTCCTAATAAGCGATGGCTACTATGATAGTCGCTCGCGTACTCTCTTATTTCAATTTGCGGGATGCCTTGAAGTGAAAGAGTTGGAGGTCCGCCAATTTGAAAGACGACTCGTTGAAAGTCTAGAATTGGATACCAGCAATAAAACCATAGAAAATAGAGACGAAAAGATGAAGGATGACCTGTTCATCAAGAAGCACATCCAGAGAAACAAACGCAAACGTCTTGCTTATATTGGGTTGGCTACGTTGGGTGGTTCTCTCGCTATTGGTCTTTCGGCCGGTTTGCTTGCGCCCGTCATTGGTGCTGGATTGGCAGCTGGACTTACCACGGTAGGAATCTCAGGTACAGGTGGATTTCTCGCTGGTATTGGCGGCAGCGTTGCTATCACCACTAGTGGTGTCGCCATTGGAGCAAAAGTTGGAAATAAGGCAGGAGCGAGAAGAGTGGGCGATGTTCAAACATTTGAACTCAAGCCCTTGCACAACAATAAGCGTGCCAATTTGATTTTAACCGTTAGTGGCTGGATGAATGGTGAGATGGATGATGTCAGACTTCCGTTCTCGACTGTTGATCCTGTAATGGGCGATATATTCTCTCTTTTATGGGAACCGGACATGTTACGATCTATGGGTCAAACCATTGGAATTCTCGCTTCTGAAGCATTAACCACATCTATCCAACAAATTTTAGGTGCTACGATATTGGCGGCGTTGATGTCGGCAATCCAATTACCCATGGCTCTCTCAAAATTGTCGTACCTACTCGATAATCCGTGGAACGTTTCGTTGGATCGAGCATGGAAAGCAGGAAAGATTTTGGCGGACACGTTAATTTCGGGCAATTTAGGTGTCCGTCCCGTCACATTAGTGGGTTTCTCTCTCGGCTCCCGAGTAATCTATTCGTGTTTGATAGAGCTTGCCAGTCGAGGTGGTTATGGGTTGATTGACGATGTCATTTTGCTCGGTAATCCAGTGTCGGTAAAGTACGAACAGATCACGTTGGCGAAATCAGTTGTAAGTGGGAGACTCATTAATGGCTTCTCTAAGAATGATTGGATTCTTGGGTATCTTTTTCGCGCCACTGGAGGTGGGTTACTGGCCGTTGCTGGAATCTCTCCAATTAACAATATTCCGGGAGTTGAAAATTTTGACTGTACCGAGTGGGTGGAGGGCCACATGTCTTACAGACAAGCTATTCCCAAGATTCTCAAAGCAATGAATTGGGAAGTGTTGAGCGAGGAGTTTGCAGAAATTGAAGAGCCTGCGGCGGAACAGAAAGAGCGCCAACGCAAATTGATTAGTGAATTTGATGAAGCAAGAGCTAAGATGGAGAAAGAGAACCTCGAAAATAGAAATAAGCCCAAAGGCTGGAAGAGTTGGTTCAAGCCTAAACAGAAAAATTGGTGGGAAATTTACGATGAGGCATCCAAAGAAGACAATGCGGGTTCTTCCAATAACAGGGAGGCAGAAGTACGTTCTGACTCTGTTTTCTCCGAAGATGACGATCAGAGAAACACGCATCAACAGGCCGGCCCAGCTGGTGCAATTTTTGACTTAGATGCTTTGGCTCAAGAGGTGAATGACATTGCGAAAAATAGCGCCGGATATTCCGACGTGCCATCCAATGAGAAGCAATAACACTAGAACTATCTAATGATGCCATAATGATAATTCCATGTTGATCCCATATTTTCACACGCGTATGATGTGTTTGATCTCCATAAATCAACTCCAGCCAAATGTAGATCGGTTGCAAATGTACTGAAATATACGCTCGGGATTTGGTATCTCACCCGAAATGACGCGCGTAAATTTCAGTATTAACCTAGTGAGGAATTTTCTTCAATTTTTCCACACTAGTGAGACTAGCCTAAAGCCCGTTTACACGAAACCAACATGCCTACTATCCCCGTGGACAAAGCTGACCTCTACGAACTCTTAGGTAGAGAATACACTACCCAAGAGTTTGATGAGTTGTGTTTCGATTTCGGTATCGAATTGGATGAAGACACTACCGACGAATGTGTTGGGGATGAAAGACCCCAATTAAAGATCGAGATCCCTGCCAACAGATACGACATGTTGTGTATCGAAGGTATTGCCCAAGCGTTGAACGAGTTTTTGGGTAGAAGCGAACCTCCATCTTACACTTTGAAGCCTTCTACTCCTGAGATCAAATTGACCATCGACAAGTCTACCGAGCAGATTAGACCATACGCTGCAGCCGCTGTGTTGAGGGGTGTTGAGTTTGACGACAGACGTTATGCCTCCTTCATTGCTTTGCAAGACAAATTGCACACCAACTTGTGTCGTAACAGAACCTTGGTGGCTATCGGTACCCACGACTTGGACAAGTTGACTCCCCCATTCACCTACGAGGCCTTGGCGCCTAAGGAAATCAAATTTGTGCCTTTGAACCAAGAGAAGAGCTTGGACGGTGAGGAATTGATGGAGTTTTACGACAAGGACAAGAACTTGGGTAAGTACTTGCACATCATCAGAGACTCTCCTGTGTACCCTGTAATCTTCGACTCCAAGAGAACTGTGTGCTCTTTGCCCCCAATTATCAACTCCAACCACTCCAAGATCACTTTGAACACCAAGAATGTGTTTATTGAAGTCACCGGTACCGACAGAACCAAGACTGATCTCGTGATTGAGCAAATCGTGGCCATGTTTTCTGCTTATTCTGCGACTCCATTTGAGATTGAGCCAGTCCAAATTGTCTCCGAGCACAACAGCGAGAACAGAGTGACTCCAAACATTGCTCCTAGAAAGGCGGAGGCAGAAATCGCCTACATCAACTCTTGCTTGGGTTTGGACTACTCCGGTGAACAAATCGCCAAGTTGTTGAAGAAGATGTCCTTGAGTGCTAAGCCTCGTGATGACAAGATTCTCGATGTGGAAGTGCCAATCACCAGATCTGACATTTTGCACCAATGTGATATCATGGAGGACGCCGCTATTGGTTACGGTTTCAACAACTTGGAGAAGACTAGACCTAAGGGAGACTCTTTGGTTGCTGCTCCATTACCAATCAACAAGGTGGGTGACATCCTCAGAATTGCTTCTGCTCAAGCCGGTTACTTGGAAGTTTTGCCATTGACCTTGAGTTCCCACGACGAGAACTTCAAGTTCTTGAGAGTCGTTGACGACAACACACTTGCTGTCAAGTTGGAGAACCCAAAGACCGCCGAATACCAAGTCGTCAGAACCACATTGTTGCCAGGTATTCTTAAAACCATCAAGGAGAACAGAAAGCACTCCTTGCCAATCAGAGTGTTCGAGAGCGGCGATATTGTGTTGAAAAACCCTGAACTCGAAAGGGGCGCTTTCAACCAGAGAAACTGGTCTGCCATTTATGCGGGTAAGACCTCTGGTTTCGAATTCGTCCAAGGTTTGTTGGGTAAGATCATGCAAACCGTTAGAACCCCATGGATTGAGAAGCCTGCCGAAGACAAGAGAAGAGGTTACTGGATTGAGGAAGACAAGGAGAACCCAACCTTCTTCCCAGGAAGAGGTGCGAAGGTGTTTTTCAGAGTGAGCGAGGGCGCTGAGGCCAAGCATATCGGTGCCATTGGTGTCTTGCACCCAGAAGTATTGAGCCATTTCGAAATTCCATATGCTGCATCCTCGGTTGAGATTAATGCAGAGGTGTTCTTGTAAATTTAAGTTTAGATAGGACGAAATATATAATACAGTGAATTACGGGATATTATTGTGTGCCAGGAGGGGATGAGGGACTCCGTTCCGGTGAACGGGAAGGGCGAGATTGTACACTCGCAACTGCGCAGACGGGAAACTCTGCCGAACAAAAATGGTTAAAGAGATAAAAACAAAAGCGGTCGTGGCCGAAACTGAATTGGCTCCCATAAGAGACCTACTTCGCTTGATTAGTTGCGTTTGGCGGTTTTGCTACTCTATCACCCATTCTCTCTTTTTTCCCGGTTCCCGCATCCGCCGTATCAAGTGCCAATCGATCTTAGCTCTGCATATCCTGCAGGACATTCTGGTCTCGTCACGTCCGCTCTCCGTTCGAAATTATATCGCCATTAGGTAATAACTGTTTGTCGATACCCAACTAACGCACGGTTTGACATCGCCTTTTATATTGAAACACATCTCCTTTTTCGGGCTATTCTGTTTACCCTCCATCCTTGATATTTAATTTGCAATGAGCGCAAAAGCCCCTTCCAGATCATATGATATGATCATGAAATTGTTACTTGTCGGAGACTCCGGAGTTGGCAAGTCGTGTTTGTTGTTGCGTTTTGTGGAAGACAAATTCAACCCATCGTTCATCACCACCATTGGCATTGATTTCAAGATCCGTACTATCGAGAGCAACGGTAAGAAAATCAAATTGCAGGTGTGGGACACTGCGGGTCAGGAACGGTTTAGAACCATCACCACCGCTTACTACAGAGGTGCCATGGGTATCGTATTGATTTACGATGTCACTGACGCCAGAACTTTTGAAAACGTCGAGAACTGGTTCCAGACTGTCACGCAGCACGCCAACGAGGATGCGCAGATCTTTTTGGTAGGCAACAAGTCGGATGACGAGGAGAACAGACAGGTTTCGAAAGAACAAGGCCAGAATTTGGCTTCCAGTTTGAACATTCCGTTTTTGGAGGCCAGCGCCAAGACCAATGCCAACGTGGAGTCGATCTTCTACGAGTTGGCGTCGCTCATCCAGGAAAAGCATGTCGATGATGAACCTGCGCAACGTTCCTCGGGTATAGATGTGTCACTGTCAGGTAACGGCATCAAGGGCAACTGCTGTTGATTTGAAGATTTCCTCCCACGTGAGAGTCATTTGAAAGTGCTGTACTTATTTTATTTTTTTTAAATCGTTTTCGTTCCGGTCCATGTTGGGGGCTTAGGGCTGTGCCAGGTGCCCAAGCGATGGCGCCAAGCAGCAGGCGAATGTCCGTTCAACCCCCGCACCGCCTTTGTAGGCCAAGTATAAAATAATGACATAAATTTTTTATTATATGTTGCATGCCTAGATACTTAAATAGTTGATGAATATTCCGCGAAGGGCTCGGAGATCAGATCTTCTTGCCAAAGTAAACCCACTGGTCCTCCAAGGGCTTCTCTTCCAACTCCTCCCACACCTTCAACTTGGCCAACTCCTTGGCCAAGGTCAACTCTTCGTTGGCCTGGATGATGATCTCTTCGATCAAACCTCCACCGATCTTGTTTTCGATGGTTTCGGTGATTTCGTTCTCCTGGACAATCTGCAATCTGTTTCTCGTCATGGTCTCGACCGACTGCTTGTACACCGAGTTGGCGGGGAACTCTTTGGCCAAAAAGTTCAACGTGTAGTTGTATAAGGAAATCAAAGCAGGTCTGGGGTTTGGGTGCTGGTACAAACCGGTCAAACCGGTTGGCTTTCCGGAGGCGGCTCTCACCAACACTTCTTCTGCCTGTTTCAACGCTCTGGAGAATCTCATGCCGTGGGTTCTGTAGCGGTACAATGGGTGTCTCTGCGACTTTGAAATTCTTCGTCTTTGGTTGGCCCAGTGGTGCGGGCGCGCGTGCAGGCCCACCGCCTACTCCACTGCCCTCCTACGGTTCTTTCGTGTATTACTTCACCTGAAATGTATTACTGTGTACGTAACCCAGGGTGACCCCGGGTGGCGGTCTAGAAATCGCCGCCGCCAAAATCGCCGCCGCCATAGTCTCCCCCACCATAGTCTCCCCCACCATAGTCTCCTCCTCCGTAGTCCCCGCCAGGGGGAGGCCCGTAGTAGTGAGGCTCCATGGCGTTCATGAGCATCATACCACCCAACAAGCCAGCACCGGCACCCATTGCCATACCTGCGCCGCCTCCAAATCGGCTCTTCTGCTGCTGCTGTTGTTGTTGGTATCCTTGGGGAGGATATGGTTGGGCATAGCCCTGTTGCGGGTATCCGCCGTATCCCTGGGGAGCATACCCGCCCTGTTGGGGGTATGCGGGATACCCCTGTTGCGGATATCCGCCGTAGCCTTGCTGTGGTTGGTCACCTTGGCCCTGTTGGTACTCTTGCTGAAACGAGCCTCCTTGCTGGGGCTGTTGCTGCTGCTGTTGTTGTCTGCTTTGGGACAGACCTTCTTGGCTCGATTTACCCTGGTCTCTTTGGCTCTGGGTCGGGCTGTACGGAGGCGGAGCCGCCGCCGCAGATTCGCCAAAGGTGGTTCCCTTGGGTGCATCCCACTGCGATTGCTTGGTGTTCAAGTCCACATAGAACCAGGTCTTGTACTTGTCGTCGAATTGGGCCGACCACCCATCAGGGAGCGAGGGCCGATTGTTAGGGTCGTTGTGAGACATTGAGGATAAAAGAAGGGGAACGGTTCCACCGCCAGTGGCGCCGATATATAGCTCCTGCCCACAGGCGGTGCCCAGAATAATCGGTCATTTCCAGGCGAAGGCGCGATAAACCCGCCGAATCGGGAAAGGTTCGAGAGCCACACAGGGCGGCCCGCCACCGCAAAAACGGCAGAAAACGGCGGGTCCGGGGCCACATGACGCAACGATACTTGGGGCCATTTCGGTGTATTGATACCCCTTCATCATCCGGTGGTGTATTACGGATTCGGTTGTTGGTCTATTGGCTAATAATCTGTCGGTCGATCGTTTGGTGGTTGATGGCCTGGGTTCTTGGTTGGTCGCTTGGTCGTGTTGTATGTCGTGCCAGGTGTAATGGGCGGACTTTGGGCCACTGGTGACCAGGGCTCTGTTATGGTGCAGTCACCAATTGGTGCGCGCCGGTCCATTTCCATCTGTGCCGGTGGGTTTGTGAGACCCCACCTTCCTGCTCTTTGTCGACTCACACTTCTCAGCCCCACCGGACGGAACAGTGTGGTCCGTGTAGTTATCAGTATGGCAGCAGCGATGTTCTGTAATCTCGATTGGGGGCGGAAACGTTCTCCGGGTGTATTTTCTCTTTTGCCGTTTGTTGCCGCAATCGCAGTTTTATTGGCTTGGCGATGGTCCACCACAATCGCACCCTCTCCCTCAGGGCAAACATTTGAATCCCTTTCGGCGTTTAATGGCTTTCTACAATGTGCCGACACCGCGCCTGCGTTCGAATGCCTCGGCAAGTTCAGGAATACTCTCCTTTGGCAGTGTAAAAAATTGTTGTCCCGCTCTGGGTACGCTCAGTTCCACCAGTGCTTGGGGCAGCTACTGTTGACACAAACCGAAATGCAATTAGCAGTCTCGGCGCAGCAGTGTTTCCACGCGGCTAATCTACGCGATCTCGAACGACGTCTGGAACAAACCCCCGTGTTCTGGGGGCTTGTGGTGGTCGTGGTGTTGTCACAAACGTTTTCGGTTGCGTGTGTGTCGTTCATTGCCCAGACCCACCAAAGGTTGGCGATTGCCCTCGCCCACCCAGAGGTCCAGCCAACAACCAAACCTGCCGCAAAACCAACCAAAAGATCCGAAACCAACCCTACCCAAACGATCACTTCTTACACTCCTACAAAAGCCGGAAGCGGGCCGAGCGAAACCACTACTGCGCTCGCACATGTTCCGGATGCGCCCGCCTGGACTCATGCGTGGCGTGCGGCGGCGGTTTCGGAGTCGCGCCCCGATCCCAGAACAGACTACCGGGCGCAAAAACTTCACATGCCCACCCTGATTGTGCCCGTGAGCGACATGGGTGCAAACCAGGCACAACCACCGTCCGTAGATGAGAACATACAAAAACCGTCGTTCAACATTTCCACCCCGGAAGGACGGTTCCAGATGAAACAGTACGTCCGCAAACAGTTGGAGCGCACCCAGGGCGCGAAACTGTGACAGCCCACCGTGAAATCTACTAGAGAAAGAAAAGCCCCACCGAAGCTGACGAACCCGCTTCAGGCGTAAGAAATCCTCACGCGCAAAGGAAGGTGCATCGGGCAACGCGCTGCATGCCACGCCTACCCCCCGGTGTCGTTGTATAGGAATAGTGACTATATACGGTAAAGTGCATGTGGTTATACCATTCGCGAAATGACGGGACCCAAAAAGAAAGAAAACCCCTCTCCCCCACCCGTAGTTGCATCACCTCCAATGGCGCCGAGTTGAATTTTGGCCCTTCCGTGTGTAGATCAATAGTGGCGATATTTAGCAGCTTGTTCTCCTAAATGTATGCTACACAGACATAGGAACCACCGTCAGCTCCAGCACGCCGATTTTTATCCCCCGAAACGGGTGTTTTACCCGACCCCTTCGCTTAATTGCCAATGTATGTCCTGCACAGTAACAGCCAATTTACATTTCACATGTCTACCAAAGATATTTCTTTGAGCTCATGCCCCGTTGTCGTTGGTGAATCTCAACCATAGGTACCAACATACATTAAAGGGTCACGTCAGAAAATAACCATCCCCATAGAAAACTTCTGACTTACCGCTTTTTTCCCTCCTGATCCCTCCTATGGACATGTCTTCCCAAACCCGTGCTACCATAGCGGACCAAGACAACCACCCGATGACCACGCATGTGGATCCTCCGCCATATACTGAAATCAAAGCCGAATCATCCCCCGTGGAAGTTTCAAATCCATCTGAACCTCCTGCTAAAGCCCCACGCGGCGACGATATTGTCACTGCCGCCCAGGCATTGACTCAACTTACAAGGTCCGCGTCTCCTACTCCCAATGACATTTCCAGCGGTGCATCCACTTTAGGATCACCGGTGTCTTCTCCTTCTCCTCTGGATTTACGCCAACAGCAGCATCCTATTGTCCAAGGTGTGAGCGCCGTGTCTAAGCACCCTATTGTTACGAACGCGGTGAGATACTATGAGACATCCAAGCGAAACTACGCTACATTTAACTACGCGGCCGGGATTGTGGAAAAGGCCGCAATGCCGGTGTTCAACAAGATCGAGGTCAATTTGAACAACATCCACCAAGCACGGCTCGAGCAGAGAAGACACAAGAAGAAGAGAAAGATGAATCTGCCGAAGGATAAGGTCGAAATCAAGAAACGGTTGAAATTCTGTCTCCATATCCTCAAACTAGCCAATGACAATATCAGTTCAAATGTTGTTGATCTCCAACTGAAAATTAATCATCGCGAGCTGGAAGAGAAGCACCAAATTCAGTTAGCTACTCCAAGAATCGAAGATAAACAACGGGACAACGGCACTTCGGGTCAGGGAGTTGTCAATACCGATAACGGCTCTCCTTTGAGTGTGGAATTCCAGCTGCGTGAACAGACTGGGGTGCGCAAAGAGGCATTGAAGACCAAGACGGAGATTATTACTACCGTCAAGAAGATCATTCACGTCATCTCCAACTTCAGACCTAGTGCTTTGAGTACGCTGAACAAGGGAACCGGTGAGTCGAGTGACAAGGATATGGAAGATGCGAAGTTGAAGGTCACCATAAGAGAAATCATTCTCAATTTGCTTCACCAGGTGCAGCAAGGAGCGCAAACACTGCAAACCAACGAGAAAATTGTGTTTTTTGCAAACGAGTCGCTAGAAATGATTAACAAGCTTACATCGGTTTTCAACGAGCAACTAGAGCGGGCAGAAAACTGGGTGGATGGTGAAGCGCCCGGGCCTGCCGCTCAAAAGCTTCCGTCTAGCGAGTCCGTTGACTCATTGGAAACCAAGGTTTAATGTACTTTGATAGGGCTTGTATGGGTAATTCAAACTATTTCTGTTTAAGTTTTCGTTATCGGCCCGGACTCTGTAAATGCGGAATGGCCAATTGCAAGGCGTGCGTGCGATAGTCCACCAGTAGATACCCGAATGCGGTAAATTTGAAATTTCCATACAAGGAAAGTGCGGGTGCAAAATCCTGCATGCATACCTCTGGATATGTCCCAGTGTAGTTAAGATAGGGTTCCCATCTAGGGTAAGCTAAGTTAATGCCTTGATTGGAAATACAAAATTTCCAATTGCGTTCGAAATTGGGTTTACGGGGAAGTGGAGACTATTTTATATAAATGGAGCACTAGGGTCAGAATTTTTTGCTCATATAAAACTGTTTTTCATTCGATTAAATGATGGCAACCTTGAAACTAAGCCAAACTGAACTCATAGGAGTAAGAAGCCAGTGGGCAGAGGTGATGGCGAAAACCAAGTATCTGGGCGAAGATGTTGTCGGTGACATGTTTGCTCACTTACTAGCGGACAATCCAACTCTAAGACCTGAATTTGGCTCTCCGAATGTTTTACAAGAGCACCAGTTGTTATTTTCTGAGTTAATCAAATGCGCAATGATGTACATGAATGATCAAAAAATTTTGGACGAGTGCCTCCAAGGATTTGCTCGAGAGAGCCCTCAAATCGTTGAAGAGGGCTCAAAATATCTTGTGCCAATGTGCGCGGCAATGGTGAAGACTCTTAAACTCACATTGACCTCATTCACACCCGAGGTTGAAAGATTGTGGATTAAAGTATACCAATATGTTACCAATTCGATATTGCAAACATTTGATGCTTTTTCTGCCGCAGGCGGCGTTGAGCAAGGTGATGATGATGGTGATGAAATCCTGCCATTGAACATCAGGAAGCCCGAGGTGGAACAGAAACCAGTTCCACCGGAAAAAGATGAAGGTTATATCAGTATTCTTCTCAGTGGAAACCAGAAGTATAAGGGGTTTAGGAGAAGCGTCTCTGAAAACCCTCAGACGCCTCTACTGATTAAAATACCCGACAGCTTCAAGTCTCCTTCTAAGCCCAATACCGGTTTGGGAAGAAAGAATTCTTTCTCCAAATCCTCCCAGAAAGAAGTTTCAGTTAATTACCACACCCGCACTCCACTGGTGCAAAGTTTCTCGGAGGACCCACAATTGACCCCTAGGTGCTCCAGAAGAAATACTACTATTCAGCTTCAGAAGTTAGGCTTGGGATCTAAAGGAATTCCGTTCGATCCTCGGGGAAAAACTCTCCAAAGAAAGAGAAGCGCGGATCTTAACGTTAATTTGGACTTTCTGTTTCCTGAGATTCTGGCAGAGACTCATCAACTTGACGATTTTGATACTTCTACTTGGAATAAGTCTGATGACAGCTTGAACGAAACACCTATTGATTTCACTCAACAATCTAGCTCTCGCGTTCCAGTATTTGAACCCAACAGTTTTGGAATAAGAGGATTGGCTCCAATTGAAGAGTTCGATCACGATGACGACCAGTCCGATTCCAACACTTCGTCTCATTATGAGGCCACAATCGAGAAAAGTTCAGATGAAGATGCTACGTCTCGTAGTTCATCATTGTCCTTACATCATCTGGGATATAAGTCTTCAATTTCTTCTGAATCAGGGATTTCGGGGTACAATAAGAGTCCAGTTTTAACCTCAAGAGCAACTGATGATTTCATTCTCCGTGCGGAACCTCCTCAACCAATGTATGTGATGGGTAATTCGGCGTTCCTGAATTCCCTTCCTATTATTAACACAAGAATGGGCTCAGGACAGAGAGCATCAATGGGCTTTATGAAGAGCAGCTTTATCTTGAAAAAGGAGATGATCAATGAGAAAGGATATAATATTGCTGAAAGCGCTTCTCTTTATGCTGATATTCCAACAGGGTATATTCCAAAGTGCCAGAGCGTATCAACTCTTCCAACGTGGAAGTCATCAACCACCCCTTCAATGACAAATTTGGAAACTACGACAGCGTCAACTGCTCCTACTGGTGAGGGAAAAGAGAGAAAGCGTATTTCTTTCTTCAGAAGATTGGGAATGCATTTCTCATCCAGCACATCAAAAGCATCGGCACGGAAACCTGCTGTTCCACACAAAACCATTCACACTACTCCAACTGAGACCACCTTTCATGACTACATTACTATGAGAAGTGGTGCGTCAGGACAAACAAACCCATACAACATTAGCAACACCTTCAAATCATCACACAGAGTGTCATCTCTTGATGTGAGATTGAAGGCTGCCGACCTTGAGCAAACAGGATACGCCGGTTCCATCTACCTGAAATCATCTGGAGCTCACAACTGCTCCTCCATTAGTATCCCATCAACAAGAAGCGGAAAGAAGCATTCATTTTTCAGAAGAAACAGCAAACTGTCCATCGAAAGTTCGGGGCGGAAGGAGAACAAGTACCTTGTCAACAGTGTGCCGTTCAAAACCATCTACGTCAAGGATATTGTTGGATGAAGATGATATAATCTTGAATTTTCTGTTCTTATCAAGCGAAGTGATGCATTGGCCTTACTTGAGTAAGGTTACTAGTTTCGTGGACACATTTCTTTGGGAAATATCAATTCTTTTGTATTTAGCACAAGTTTGTATTGCAATGAAATAAAATAAATCAAATGTTCAGATGTATGTTTCCGGACAATGCGTGACCCAACGGTTCCATCGAAGTAAATTAGCACGGGGTCAGCACTGGAGCACCGCAAACGGCTGTCTCGGTGGTGGATGAGAATTCCGGTTGGATGGTGACGCTGTTGATATGGTATCTGAAAAGAATTTCGCGGACTTGGGCTACGGCCTCAGAGAACGCAATTTTGTTGATATGCTCTTCACATTCATCAGACGTGTGTTTGTCGATGTCATTTAATTCAATGTGCAAAGATGCAATCAGGATTTCTTCATCCAAAGTCCAGACGTGGAAGTCGTGGATGGATTTGATGGAGGGAAGGAGAGTGATTTCGTTAATTATGGCGGAGGTGTTCAAGTCATTTGGAGAAGCTTGTAACAAGATCTTGCAAGCCTTGCGGCACAATGGAAGTGCGGAGGAGAAGATGATCAAGGTGATCACGAGCGACACGACCGGGTCACTGTAGAATCTCCAAGAGTAATCGGTCTTCCAGATAAAGAGAGCGGTGATAATCACACCCACATTACCCAAAGCATCACCCAACACGTGCAAGAACACACCTTCCATGTTCATGGACTTCTTCTTCGCGTGCTTCTTCGTCTCCTTGGGAATTAAGTTCGACCGCTCGTCGATTCTGTCCACCACGTTGACAGGCATGTATTCCGTAAGGTCGGAGGTGGAGTGAGAGTGGTCATGGGAGTGGCCCGTTTCGCCAACCAGCTCCTCCTCGTCTTCAATGGTGGCAGACGAATGCGAGTGTCCGTGTCCGTGGGAGTGACCATGTTCATGGAATAACACAAGGCCAACACCGTTACTCAACAACCCAGCAATTCCAACCACCAACACCAACTTGGGCTGGGAAATTTCTTGCGGGTCAAAGAATCTTTGGAGCGCTTCAATCACAATGGTAAAGCAAAGGGCCAACAAGAATACCGCGTTAATAAGAGCACCCAAGATTTCGGCACGTTGCCATCCATAGGTGTACTTGCCGTCGGCGGGCTTCGACGCCTTGATCCGTACGGCCCAAAGAGCAATAAATAGGGAGATAATGTCGTTCAACATGTGGAACGAGTCAGCGATCAATGCCAAGGAGTGAACACTGTAACCGATGATAGCTTCCAAGAGGAAGAATATTGTGTCGAGCACGAGGAGCGACACAATTCTGATTTCTTTACCCTTCATTTTCCGCTTTACCGCTTTCAGTCCCCTGGATTCAAAAAAGAAATGTGGTAAATAACAGTTGTAGTCGCTGCGGACGAGAGATGCATGTATAAAAATTGGTGCGTGGAGCTGTCAAGAGCACTGTTTGTGTGCAGTGGTGTATAACCACTATAGCCAAATATATGGAGGACAACACGGCCTAGCACATTGTGCTTTCCCCGGTTTATTCTCTTGGGTGGAAAATTACCCGTATGGCATGAAAGTAGAACAATAATCTTCTAGTGCTACCCCTAATCGAAGAAGAGATAATCTACGATGTGTTTGTACACATTGCATCATATTATCTAAACAAGTGAATGTAACAAATAAAGAAAAAAAAAAAAAGAAAAAAGCTCATTAAAAAAAAAAAAAAAAAATTGAAAAAAAGATGAAAAAAAAACTGAAAAAAATATATAAATAAAAGAATAAAAAATTATAATGGATATAAAAACATAGCCCAAAATAAAAATGGAGGAAA